>SJYO01050590.1:43276714-43356820 GCA_006410555.1 Capra ibex
GACCTGTACCTTGTTGTCTGACCAAGGTTTATCCTTTTCCTCATGTAGTTCCGACATATAACAGTGGGACGAATAAATTGAAGATACGTCTCATGTAGTACTCTTTGCGACCCGACCTTCTTCGTTGTTCGACCTTAGTTCTAACGGCCCTCTTTATAGTTATTGGAGTCTATACGTCTACTGTGGTGGGAATACCGTCTTTCACTTCTCCTTGATTTTTCGGAGAACTACTTTCACTTTCACCTCTCACTTTTTCAACCGAATTTCGAGTTGTAAGTCTTTTGCCTCTAGTACCGTAGACCAGGGTAATGAAGTACCCTTTATCTACCCCTTTGTCACCTTTGTCACAGTCTGAAATAAAACCCCCCGAGGTTTTAGTGACGTCTACCACTGACGTCGGTACTTTAATTTTCTACGAATGAGGAACCTTCTTTTCAATACTGGTTGGATCTATCGTATAAGTTTTCGTCTCTGTAATCAAACGGTTGTTTCCAGGTAGATCAGTTCCGATACCAAAAAGGTGACCAGTACATACCTACACTCAACCTGACACTTCTTCCGACTCGTGACGTCTTAACTACGAAAACTTCACACCACAACCTCTTCTGAGGACTCTCAGGGAACCTGACGTTCCTCTAGTCGGGACCCTAAAGAAACCTTGCTTACTACGACTTCGACTTTGAGGTCATGAAACCGGTGGAGTACGCTTCTCAACTGAGTAACCTTTTCTGAGACTACGACCCTCCCTAACCCCCGTCCTCCTCTTCCCCTGCTGTCTCCTACTCTACCGACCTACCGTAGTGACTGAGTTAGTTACGCTCAACCTCACTTGAGGTCCTCAACCACTACCTGTCCCTCCGGACCGCACGACGCTAGGTACCCTAACGTTTCTCAGCCTGTACTGACTCACTAACTTGACTGGACTTCCGGGGAGGTGGTACACCAAGACCCCGACTTACACACGTCTGTCCCGTATACTGAGGTTTGCACAGATACCCCAAGTCCGGACCGTTGATTCCCTGCTCCCGACTCTGTCTCCACCGTCCTCCTCACCTGAACCCTTCCCTCTGTCCGGCGACCTGTATGTTTCCCCCTCACACCCCGCCCCCCCTCCGACACTGATACTGACACTATCTCAGGTCTCGTTTCTACCCCCGTCCCAGGACCCTAGTGGACCGGATCTCTTAGATCTTCGACCCTATAAGAAGATCTTCTACCTGTTTCTCACTCACGTTTTTGAGGTCCGACTCCTTTCACACACGTTTCCGAACTCCGTACACCCTCTCCCCAGGTAAGGAGTCTTTTGAGGTGTGGGTGGGTGTCGAGGGGTGAGTGACGGTCCCTGGGTGGGACAGGAAGTTCCTCTGGGATCACTCACCCCGTGGAGAAGGTCCCCGACGTCCACTCGTTCCTAGACTTGGACCTTCCCGTCCTTTCCGGTGTAAGGACTTCTCCTCCTTACGGAAACCAGGGTCCGGACCGAGTCCGGTGGGCCAGGGGAGAAGGTCCTAGGGACTCTCCGAGTGTCAACATCTCGTTCCGGGACCCGTCCCCGTCGAGACCGCAGACGTCAGACTGGGATTCGTTCTAGGACAGTCCGAGACTCGGGACATACACGTAGTGTCCCAAGACACAGACAGGTGGTGGGGAAGGGGGTTGTGAGTCCCCGTCGGGACGACCCTGGTGACACACGTAACACGGGTCGACAAGTGCCGACCTCCGTCCCGAAGGTGAGTCCTTGGTTCCGAAACCCGAGAAGAGGTCGGTCCCACTGGCCCGGCCCTGGTCCGACGTGCAGTCCACCGGTCCGACTAAACGAAGGTGACATGGAGGAGGGAGGGGTTTACGACGGGGAACAGGACATGATGTCCTCCTCCGGGGGTGGGGGTCCCTCCGAAGGGTCAAGGTACGCAACAGTGTCCGAAGAGGAGGTCCCACCGACAGGGACTCTCCTCAGACCTCACCCTCCCTCTTATCCCTCGGTAGTGTTCGATGAACACCCTTCCACCCCGAAAGAGGGAGAGGACCCTCCCCGTGTCTCTCCGGGGAGAGGCAACCCGGGGGTGATTACTCTTGTGACGACATCAGGTGTGAGGTCGTCCGGGGGTTGTTCGGGTGACTCCTTACGAGTAATCGCTCCTCTAGGAGAGGGTACACACAGACGAGTCTGGAGAAAAAACAGATAATGAACCGACGTGTCGGGTCGTACATCCTAGAATCAAGGGACTGTTTCCCCACCGTGGACAACGGTGAAGTAACCTTCACGTCTCCTCAGTTAGGGTCCTGAGAAGCAAACTCGCGACAGAGGTAGGGACGGTTGGTCGTTGTCCTGATGGCGGAAGAGCCCCACTGTTTGAACCCTACCTGATAAACCCATGACAGCCCGGGTCGTGGGAAGGTGTACCCCTCTGGACTCCGGGTCTCTCCACTCTTGGTAGTGTTGAATAGTCGTTCGTCGTCTCGTCTCACACGTAGACTCGGGGAGTCCGAGCCGCTCGGGAAAGGTGCGCAAGGCCTAGGGGTCCGTTCTTCCGCGACGGGTCGTTGGGATCCTGTTCGGACGCACCCTCCGGTCTCTGGTCGAAAAGGATAGTGGAGGGACCCGGACCGTAGAGCCTACGATCCTGGTAGATACAGACGTTATGAGACCAGAAAGGCCTTCACATTGGCACCTTCTCTAGGGACGAGGAGACGGTGCGTCGGGACGTCAACCCTACTTTGGACCATCTGAGAGGAGGCGCTCCTGTTTTCCCGCAATCACCCCTCCACCCATCGCCCCTTACGGCGTCCCGGCGAGGAGATGGACCAGTCTTTCGAGTTGAGGACGGCCAAGGTCTCCGTGCGTGAGACCGTTTAGAGTCCGTGGCGGCGGTAAGTAGAGACTGGGACTAAGGGAGGTCCTACATCTCCGTCCCACCGCCCCTCGGCGGGTCGGAGCCCGTCTCACCCTCCCCCATTCGGGGTTCCTACACCCGCGTGAGGCGGCCCGTCCCTTGCCTGGCCTGCCTGACGTCCTAGTCGGTCCCTGGCTGAGGGGTCGCGTCTGTCGGGACTGAGGCATCCCCTTCGCGCCGTCCGGGGCGCGTGCGCGCGGCGCGATCACCTCGGCGAAACAAGGTCCCGATGGACGCCGAGGTAAGTGGAGGCGCCTCGGTCGGTCGCACGGTGGGCGTCGGTCACGGCGACTCCGGGGAGGGTCGGGCGCGACCCACCTTGGAAACCGCCCGGGGCGGAAGGGAGACGGAGCGAGGAAGCCGACGCTAACCGCGAGACGCACCACGCAGGGCGGACAGTAATTTCAACTAAGCTCTCAATCCTTTCCACCCTCCTCTCGTCTAATGTCTCCCCCGGGGGAGGGAGGGTGGGGCCAGGACACCTTTTCAGTGCACCGCGAAGTGAGGCGCGGACAGTGGTGAGGCGAACATTTCGAAAGAATTTCCAGGGCGACAGAGAAGGGTCCCGGCCAGGAAAACCCCTAAAGATGTTAGATCGGGCGCCTCCCACCGTGCCGGGACCCGGAAGGATGGAAGCGTCGACGGATCAGGACGAAAGGGGGAGCCTGGACGACCTCACTCTGCTGGGGAGTCCAGAGGTTTGCGTCTCGGGAGAAACCCTGAACGTCGGCGGGCTTTGCCACTGTCGGATCCACGGGTCCCTTACCGTGCCTCATCCACAAGTCAAGGGCACACGACTTGAGCGACCCTCAACAAGTACTTAGTCACCTCAGCTGTCCTGAAGCCGAATCGAACTAGCGGGGAAAGGAGGCGAGGTAGGGGCCCTCTGACGCCCTTACATCCCCTCTCCTAGGGACCTCGCCCATGGGGCTCCTGTCGAGAACCCTGTCCGTGTCTTGACCCTTGAGGCCCTATCCTGGGTCCTCACAGAACCAACCCGGAGACCCTCTCAAAATCACCCAAGACTCGCCGTCGCGACTCCGGCTCGCTTCCGGTCCCCCGACCAGAGGCCCGAATCCCGTGGCGAGCGCACGGGTGTCTGGGGCACCCCTCCCCGCCGCCTCGTCGCCGCGGAAATTCGAGACCTCGGCGCCGCGCCGGGGCGGGGGGGCTCCTGCGGACCCGCGCGCCGGCGGACTCTGCGACAAATTAACCCCGACAGTCCGGCGCCTCGCGCGCCTCCCGGCCCGCCCTGCCTCCGGCCCTCCGGCCCTCCGGCCCCGCCGCCCGCTCGTCGAGCCGCCCTCCGCCCGCGGGCCTCTGCGCCGACCCCGGGCGCGCCGGCCCCGCGGCAGGGTCCCGTCCCGACGGGCCGGGGCCGGGGCCCGGCGGGCGCGAGGAGTACTTTTTGGTCGAGGCGCCGGGGGGTCGCGCCCGCGTGTACAGCCGGAGCCCCCGCAGCCGCAGACCCCTGTGGCCCCGCCCCAGCCTCGGGCCACGCCCTAGACCTAGACCGCGGCCGTGGCCCCGTCCGCGCCGCCGCCCGCGTCCCCGGTACGGGACGTTCTCGCGGCTCACCGACGTCCTCCTCGACCTCCGCGCGCCGCCGCGCAGGGACGATGACGAGCTGACGGCCGGCGTGCTCGAGAAGCTCAGCAGTGTGTAGCTCTGCCGGTAGTTGGACCGGTAGGGCCCAGAGTACGACGCGGCGGAGGCGTTTCCGTTGGACGGGTAAGCGAGGTAGTAGGGGTTGGTGCGGCTGTTCCTCGCAAAGCGATGCGCGACGTTCCGCCGGTGGCACGACGAGATGCTGCTCCGGTGCCGGCTTACCGTCGGTCTCGGGCCGCGAGGGCGGAGCCACGAACCGGAAGAGGACGTTTTCGACGCGCTGCTGCCGACGGTCCGGATGATGGAGGTTCCATTCCCGCCGTCGCTCTGGGTCAGACCTTAACCCCGCGAGGGCACAGAGGGCCTACTGGGGCTGCCTCCGCCGAAAGAGAGGGGCACGGGCCGGACAGGTCGGCCGCGGCGCAGAGGGGGCGAGCGTAGGAGGGGAGGTCCCGAGGGCCGGGTTCGACACGCCCACATCCGATCATGTCATCGGGGGAGATGTAGGGAAAGGCCCGTACTAGACTCACCAGACTTGTTTGAAAAGGGGTGAACCCGAAAGGAAAAAAGGGGTAACAACCCCGGTACCATCGAGGGTCCAAGGGGGGACTTCGGGCCGTTTCCTCCCTCCCACGGGAGGACCCGTGGTCAAGTCGAGGAGGTCGGACCTTACCCACAGGGACCTTCCGGTCTCAATCCTGTCCTTGGAAATTAGTGGTGGGAGTCGGGACGGTCCCGTCTCCCTCTCAAACCCCCTGAGACTCCTAGGGGTACACCCCGAACAGTGACCCCTTAGCGGTGGAGAACCTTCACGAACCCCGTCCCGACATTCCTCACAGGGAACGGGGTCGAAACCAAAAGACTCTGGGGGTTCAGGAATCGGTCGGTGGGGTCTCCACCACCTTCCCCCTCCGTCGGGACCCTCCGCTCACTGACGTCGGCCACAAAGGTTAATTGTAAGGTTTTACCGGAGAACGACCGTCGCCCCGCCCGTCTGCCCTCCCCTCCCCTCCGGACGCCGTGGGAGCCCGCGTCCCGGGTACGAATCGACGTCGCGCGAGGGGTAAAGAACAGGGACATATCGGGGGTCGTCGGAGGGGAAGACACCCAGGTTCCGGTCCCAGCCCCATGGAACTCAAGATTCCACCCAATACCTCTTCTCCTCGGTCCTGGGGAAAATACTTGAACGAGGACGACCCCCTGTCTTGGTCGACTATGGAAGTGATGGGAGGGACCGTCACCACCCCTCACCCCCGTTCGTGGCCTAAGGACCAGCTTCCGGGTCCGGGAGACGGAACTCGACTGGGTCTACGTCGAGACCGGACACTAGATAGAGAAGACATCTCCCAAACGTTTGGGTCTCCATAACCGGACTCTACCCCAACAAACGAAAGGAAATGACCAATCGTTAATGACTCGTGGGTACCCACGGACTACGTCCCCTCGACACCTTCTCCGTACCCGACCTAAGACAGGAGTTCACGGGATTTCAGTCACCACACCGACCGCGGGACTCCGGGATACCCAATCCCATACCACGAGTCCGTACAATGACATGGTGAACCCCAGAGTCAAAGGGGTAGACATTTCACCCGGTGTCCTGTCTACTCTTTCGCCCTCTCTCCCGTGTACATATTTATGAGACGTGACGGACACAACGGGCAACGACCACCGCCCGGGAACGACACCCCTCGGGGCAAACCCCTGTGACCGGTCACCGGGACAGCCGGAGTGCGCCCGGGACAGGTGGGGATGGGGGACGGGCCCCGGTGTCCACCGAAGTTGTTCAAGGTCTGTCTTATGAGCCTCGTGACGCTCTGGTGACACCTGCCGCGCAGGAGTGGGTCGCCGAGCGGCGGGCGGCGTCACGACCCGAACCCCCCCGACGCGTAGTCGAGGCTGACGAGCCTGCCCCTCAGTCTGGCTCTCGACGGGTCGTCGCGGTGGCTCAGTCTGCCGTCGGGGCGTGGCGGGTCGGTCGGCCGGAAGGGACAAGTCTAGAACGGGATGGAGATGGAGCCGACACGGTTCCTGAGGTGGTTGGACCTGCACGAGCCGTTCATGCCGTAGTTCATATAGGAGTTGCAGTGCGGGTTGGACGGGTTGCGGAAACTCGTGCCCCCGCTCAAGTGGATGTTCGTCTAGGGGTAGAGACTGGTGACCTCGGTCTTGGAGAGGGTCAAGAAGGGGCTCCGGTAGTCGAAGTAACCATTCTCGAGGACGTGAGTCCGCCCCCCCGTCCGCACGCACAGCTCTACACACCCGAGGCCCACAGCGGGCACGGACCGAACCCATGGAGACCCGGACAGCTCCGAACACACCTCGGGACACACACGGTCGGACACGGTTACCCACATGGTCCCGGGTGACACTCAGTGGCTCCGGGAGCCCCGGTCTCGCCCCGGGGCTGGACGTCCGAGAGGTGTCGACGACCTCGTCGCACCTGAGACGACAGGTCTGTAGAACCCAAAAGACCGACACGACAAACCTCGAGTCTGGAGAGTGCCAGAGTGAACGGGACGTAGTGTGGAGTCGTACACAAAGAACTCCTGCCCGACAGTGCCACGGAAACCGGAGATGACACGTGGACTCCCCCGACTTCCCATCAGATCTCGGTCTCCGGGTGGGGCTGGACCGTCGAGAACCCTACACGACTGGGTTTCTCGGAGCCCCACCGAAGTCTGCAAGGGCCGTCGGACACCCCGACCGAACCACAGGTCCGTCGCTCCCCTCCGTCCCCTTCCGGAGGGGGTGTAGTCGTACGAGACGGTAGACCGAGACGCGGGAGACTCGGGGACGTAGGCGTCGGAGCCGACTGAGCCCGAGGAATAGAGACTGGAGGGACGGGCGAAGGAGAGCCGGTCGACCTTCGATAGTCAGCCGTCCAGTGGCAGGGACCGAGCCGGTAGGGGCCCTAAGTCCTTTCCCTATGTCCTGTTCCCCCACTTACATTAGAGACTCCGACCACTGGTCACAAGACGGGTCGGACCCGTCGCAAAAGGGCGACCACCGGCACAGGTCACCTCCCGCAAAACCACAGTCGACCCGGCCCGATCGAAATTATTGTCCTTCACCCTCCGAAGGGGCGGAGTAGGCGAATGACCCTTGGTTTTGATCCACGGACCGACCCTCCTTCCTTCCTTCGACCCCGCCCCCTCCCCAACACAGTCCCCGATAGGCTTCGAAGGGGCGAGACGGGGACTCCCATACCCACGGTGGAGTCGTGAGCACCAGAGGGGTCGCTCCACACCCCACTTCCCCCACGGCGTACTGAAAGGTCCCGACTCGGACTAAACATCCACGAAAATAGGAGGAACTTCCGGGGAAATGTAGTCCCCTTCCCCTATCTTGTCCTATATCTCCACCCCCCTTGGCACGAGGGACACAGTGTTCTCTTCCTTCACTCCGAGTTTCTGGGGCGTCCTGAGCCCCTACCGCCCCCACCTCTCCCCTACTTCGTGGCCGGAGGGGTTCTGGGTCGGTGTGGGGAATTTCTCGATTTTTATTTCGGTCGTCCTTCACCAAAATGAACCCTAGTGGACCCAAACCCCTGGTCCGAAGGGGTAATAGAACGACATAGTGGTAGTGACCTCCGAAAAGAGGTGGTGGGGGGAATAGGACGGGGTTTAAAGTTCCAGTCTGTTGCACAAGGTGCACTTAGACACCGCAGACAGAGAAGGGGACGGCCAGAACGGGGGTCAGCCAGAGGCTCAGACCTACTTCGTGGATGACGTAGAAGTCGGGACCCTTAGGAGTGCACCCCAACCCTTTTCCCTACAGCACGGTCCGGGCTCTGTCACACGCGGGGGCCCCTCGTCAGACACTTGGAGGCGTGGAGGACGTCCTCACCCGGGCCGAGGGCCCCGAGTCCGCCCTTGGGGCGCCCGGGGTCCCGACGGAGAGTAAGTATAGACAGGGGTCGTGCCGGAACCGTGTCGCGACGTCGACGGGAGCCCAGACCACCCCTCTCGTATCCTGACTCGACCAGTCACCGAGTCGGTCGTACACTCGAGGCTGACGCACAGTCCTCGGACCGTGGTGTGACCCCTCCCACGCCCCTCTCGACTGCCTTGAACTCACCGGCACAACCCTCCACAGTGACCGTGTGCCCGACCCCTTGTCACCTCCTTCACCCGACCCACCCGGGGTGAATTCTAGGTGACCACTCCGATCCGCACCGGGACCAGGGGGTAGATAAGTCCTCGTCCTGAATCCGGGGGCCCCTGACCGACCCGGGTCAGGTCTCGACTCGCAACGGGCGACCAGGGAACGCCTTCCCGGAGGTACTGCGGGTACCGGGCTCCTCCGAGAGCCCCGTGGGGACCTCGACGGGGTCCTCCACCCGATCGTCCCCACTCACGACGCACAATCGTCCTTGGGAACACACCGGAACAGTGACGCACACAGGCGGACAGAGTAAATGTTCTATTGGAACCATCGGTACGACGTCTACTGGGTTCTCCTGCGTCCACTGAGGAGCCGTGCAGTGTACATCGTGTGTCAAGGTCGTCGCCCTTCTGACCGTCGTCCGTGTCCCGAGCACCTCGGGAGGGACCCGAGTCCAGAGAGATTCCCGGGACACTCATTCGTCCAGGCAGGATGTCTCGTCTTTGGCTCCACGTCCGTACAGTCGACCTTGACACCGTCTCGGGGCGGTGCCAGTGCGAGAACTGGAGCTGAGGTTCAACGACAGGGTGGGCGGACCCTGAAGTGGTTCAGGGAACTCTCAGCCCGCCGTGGTCAGGGAACGGCACGGGGAGAGACACGGGCGGGGTGCCCTCGAGGGACCTCCTCCGTGGTCGGACTGGGTACGGGTACATAACGTCTGCTCCGGGCGAGGTTCTTCACGCCCCAGGACCACGTAACGGATCGCCCGTAGTCGGCGAGCCACTGGCAGTGCCATCGGATGGACTACGTCTTCTACTTGGACAGCGAGTTGCTGCGGATGCTGAAACAGTTCTCCTTTTTCAGGTTGTAGAGTGGGTTGAAGTTGAAATACCCCGTCGACGACCTGAAGCTCGCCTGCGACCCCGACTCGTCGGGCACACTGTTGGTGTGGGGGTCGCTCGTCGAGATGAAGAGGTGTGGATGGTTGGTGTTGGACAAGGGTGAGTTGTGCGAGCTCAGGTGCACTCCGGCCCCCGTACCCCGCTGTCCGGTCGGGGTCGGGCGCGGGGGTGTCCCGGGCGGTCCTCCCGGGTCCGGACGACGGAGACCGGGCTCCTTGGGTCTGTAGTGGACACGGGTCTCCACTCGAGGGGAGTCGCAGGGTGTCGGTCCGGAGGCGGCCGTCCTGAAAGGCCTCCCCGGGCTCCGCTAGTCTGTGTACCGAAACCCTCAGGGAACCCCGGAGAGGAACAGGGTCCTGTGAGGAAAGACGACTACCGAGTCGGTCAAACCGACAAAAAAATTTTCTGTGTAGGTGCCTGGACTCAAATGAAAAATGAAAACCGTCCATTTGGGTTCGAGGGACCTCGTCTCTCGCACAACTTCGAGACGAACTAACAAGGAAAAACATTACCTTTCACAATAAAAGTCCGATACACGTTGTCACCTAACATATTTGGTCATAAAGTAGGGAAAGAACTAGGTCACTCTCTCTCTCTCTCCACAATGGTCAAACAAAAAGAAGGATAAAGTTTGTCGTTAAGAACTCAAAAACAAAGACAAAATTACCTTTTCTGTTTGGGGTGCAACTAGAACTGGTTTACGTGAAACGTGTACACACTTCGGAGGCAAAGACGTCGCCGGGAATTTCCCCACCAAGTGAGGAGGGCCGTCCCCAGAGGGTCCGGGCCGACGTAGAGGACGAAGCGTCTCGGGTTGGACCGCGACGTAAGCGGACACTACTGGCGACACTCACCACCCGACCTACCCATTGGAAACGGAAGAGACGGGTGGGTGAACGGGAGACCACCAGCGACGTCTGGTGGGGTCCGTCTTCTCCTCCGGTGTCCCCTGACGGTTCGTCATCGTAATTGGGAGACCCGAGTCGGGGCTCCTCCCGGGGTCCGGGAAAAATAGGCATGGGTGATGAAGACAGAGAGAGAGAGAGACAAAGATCGACTCCCACGTCCGGGTCACCGACCCCTTCAAATCCACCTCCCGCGTCGGGGCGGAGGGTCCAGAGGAGGGGTTGGGACCAACAACGAACCCAAGGTTGGCGGTGAGGGTCGGGGAGTTGGGCACCTTCGGCCGGGACACGAACGAAACGGTACGGAACCTAATTCTTTGAGTGTAGGTAAAGTCAGGGCCCCCCACCCCCCACCCCCCCGTCGTTCCCGTCTGTCCCTTTCCCAGCACTCCGGACAGGTAGGGTGGTGGGTTCGGGCGACAGGCGTCTTGTCTCGGTGCCCAAGACCATAGGAGGGGTCAAAACAAGGAAGAGGTTCGAGGCAAAAGGGCCTACCACCTCGACGCACCCCCGGGACCCCTCCCGACCCCAGGGACTCGCTCGGTTGTGAACCGCACACTCGCTCCGGTGCCTTTGGGACGGGGTTACGTAGAATGGAGTGTCCCGACCAAAAGTCCCTAAGAAGTTCCGTCGTCCACTTTTTAGAACGGTGTCAATTCTTTAACTGTTCTTCGAAGGTACGACACATGTACCAAGAGAAAGAGAGAGAAAAAATGGAAACTCTTCTTTTTGGGTCTTTTTGCGTGGTCTAAACACATTTACTCCCATACGGTTGTTCCCACCGGTCAAAACGAAATACTAGAATACTTCCTTCTAAACACTGGGATGTATGTGTGTGTGTGTGTGTGTGTGTGTGTGTATATATATATATATATATAAGGGCTTGGTCGTTGCCCTGAAACAAATATAACGTTTATTTATAATAAAAAAGAAATTTTACTCACCACAGACTATTCCCGGTCCCGTTACTCCTCTTCGTGATACCGGTATAGGTCCCCGGACGACCCGTGAATGACCCTGACCAGTCTCCGCGGGTTTCGACCCTCCTCGTCGACCCCACACCCAGCCGTCCCTGTGACCCCGAAACCGGGGGACCCACTGTCCCTCGCCCCACACCTCTGCAAGACACGTGGTTCCAGTGTGTCGTCTCGGGGACGACCGGGTCTGTGTGGGTCGCAACGGGTGGACCTGCGACGGGTCTGGCGGGTCGGCGGGGTCCAGGACTGACCGGGGGTGTCGGTACCGGGAAGGAGAACGACGAGAGCCCCTACCCTGTACCCGACACGCAGACAGTTGGAGTGAGAGGGGGCGTGGCAGGGATCCTACGGACGTCCTGGACTACGACCAGTCACTCACCCGGTCGGGGCGCCCTCGGTCCAGGGAGTCGGGGGGCTGGGTGTCGTAGGCAAAGACACGCCACCCCGGTTGTGTGGGGCTACGGGTCGCGTGAGGGCAAGTCCGTGCTACCCGGGGAGTGGAAGTAAAGGACCAGAACTGGACCCGGATGTCACCCCGGACCAGGTACGGACCGAAGGAGTCTCGTCGACTCACCGTCGGGAGGTCCGCCCGGGTAGACCTCCGAAGTCTGAGTTGGGACCCCCCTCGTCCCCTGTGCCTTCCCCGGGCCTCCCCGACCTTCCGGTACCGGGTCCCTCGCTCCGGGGGTCACCCTCTGCCCCTTGACCTTCGGGGTGACGTCCCCGAAGTGGAGACTGGCTCAGCCGGGGTCAGCCCTTGAACCCCCAGACCCAACGACTGAGGGCAGACGGGCAGAGACGACGGGCGGACCGCAGTAGGGAAGACGACACCGGTCGTGACCTGGCCGAGGTCTACCGTCCATCCACCCGTACCACCCTTCTCACTCACTAAGTCGACGAAGGAATCCTGAGGGGTGGAACCCCGGCGGTCCGAGGAAGGACACAGGGCGGGGTAGAGCGGTACTCAATTAGGTTGCAGGTCAGAGTCGGAGTGAGCAGACAACACTCCCGGGGTACCAAGCTCGGGGTCGACAAACCGACAGCCGGAAGAGTAGAAGGAAAGAAACCGACGCGACCCAGAACCAAAGCCCTGACCCCTAGATCAAGGGACTTCCCTCCCTTGGGCCCGGGGGACGTGACCTTCGTACTCCAGAGTCGGTGGTCTGGTGGTCCCCCTTCAGGGGTCGGAAGGGTAGAAATCTTGACCCCTTGTGGTCCGGACTCCCCGCCCTCCTCCGCCAAGAGTGTCACACCCGTCTCCCCGCCCCCGACGAAAACGAGCACCCGAGGGACCCCGGACCCAGGAAGACACGGTCCCCGTCCGTTCCCCCACCCCCGGACTCGTCCGTCTCTGATCTGGAAACAAGGGAGAGCGACGGGAGGCGGACCCGACCCCTTCGGGCGCCCACGACCCGACCCCCGACCCGGGAGCTGTCGGACTCATTCACGGACCGTCACGACCGCACGGGTTCGTGTCCCGACCCCCCCGTCCCCGCCCCTCGTCGTCAGAGGAGGCCTCGGTCAGGAGGTCCGTTCCCGACTCCCCGCTACGGAGGATGCGTTGGGATCCGGACCCCCGGAGAGACTGGGAGACAGGAGTAGACGTCGTTGTGGGTGGAGTGACGGACGGACCGACTCTACCTCTGTCTCCCTGTCCCGCACCGACCTCGGGACCCAGTAACGAGACTGGAACCGGGTCCGGTGTGGGACAGGGGTGCAACCCAGGGTCCAGTACGGAGTACCCGGGAGTGAGAACTCGCGAACGTTAAGATCAGACAAAACCGGTACGACAGGGCGGCGGGGCACCCGTGGCAGGTAGGGTCCGTAGACCGACTCCAGACCGGCGGTCGCCCCGAGTCCCCGCGGACCGGGGGAAAGACACGGGAGTCAGGTAGAGAGAGGAGGACTGGAGGAAAAAGAGCGGAGGGAAACCCAAGGGTAAAGACAGGGGTAGAGTCGGACCCGGGGGTTCCTGGGGGAGTAGGTGAATCGCAAGAGCGTCCTCCTAGACTCGGTTAGTGAGGGAGTGAACGTGTAAGTAGGTCGTCGGTAAAGGACCCGGCTGACCCGTGTACAAGGGTCCTCACCCTTGTACGGACTCCCTTCGAGTCACTACAGTCCGACCCACCGTCCTATTACCCCGGAACCGACAGGACACTATATACTTAGTCCACGTTGTCGTCCTCACTGATTCCGACCTGTGTTCTTTCTTGAACGTTGGACACCTCCTCAGTGGAACTTCGCCCACACTGTTCCTCGGGTGTTTTCTCTACTTGAGAGAGAGCCCCTCCAGGATGCGACCCGGACCCCGTCTCCCTCCGTCGGGAGTCCTCTCCCCGGTGAGGGGAAGGGGGTCCCGGCGAGGGGTCTCACGTTTGTGTCAGTAGGGGTCACTTACCCCGTCCCGCCCCGTCCGTCGTTCTGACACGACCTCGGACGGTGGTGGCGGGACGTGTGCGTCCGACCAGGGGCCTACGGCACAGACGTCGCCCGTCCGGGAGGCGTAGTCGCGGGTACACCGGCCCTTGTGACGAATTGTCTTCGGTCTCTGCGACTCGTCTTCGTTCCGGACGGGTGGGACGAGGGGGTCAGAAGTGTGGGTGCCCCGACCCTCGGAAGAGGGAGACCGGGACACCTCCTGGTCTAGGTGCCCGCGCACACGTGTGTGCCGGGGGAGTAAAGAGTCCGTTCCGTTCGGGTTCGTCCAGAGTCCCACTACTTCCTCGGCGGACGGAGACTGAGGTCGGAGGAGAGTAGTCCCACACCGGCCACTCCAGTAGGGAAGGGTCCGTTCCGGTAATATCTGGTAGTAATCGCTGAGGGGTCCCCATTCTACTCCGGAGTCGGGGTGGCAAAGACCGACACCCGGTCTACTCGGGACTGCCTACTGTCCCCTACGGTCGGGGACGGTCTAGGTGAAACGAGTCCGTCCGACAGGGGAAGGGTCCCGACGAGCAGTGGATGGACGTCCCCACCCTCCCCCCCATGTAGTGGATGGGGGTGCCGAAGGCACGTAGACCTCCTTGGGGTAGGCGGGTAAGGCGTGGGTGTGGAGGAAGAGGTCAGGGTCCCGGGAAGGCGGGGACGACGTCCGGTTCCTCCTCAGTGTCGGGGAAGAGGTCCCGACCTACCCGGTCCTCCCCTCACCTCCCTACACCAGGTCTCCTGTCCCCTCGGGGATTTCTCGAAATTCGGGTCCCGACCGTTCTAGACCGACAGTGATCTTTCTGGGGGATCTTACATTCAGTCACGTCGATGACACCTTTTGTCATACCTTCAAGGAGTCCTTTATCTTTCTCTTAATGGCACACTAGGTTGTCAGGGTGAGAACCCGTACATGGACCTGTTTTGACATTAAGTTTGGCTATGTGTGTGCGGATGTAAGTGTCGTCGTGATAAGTGATCTGTTCTGTGCTTTTGCTGGACATACAAGGGACTGTCTACCTGCCCACTTCTGTTGCTCGACGTATGTGCGTGGTCTTATGGTGCGTCGGTGTTTTTCCTTCCGTGAGGCCGGTTCGCGCCGTGTGTCTGTCTGGGGCTCCTGCGGTGCGGCTCGCCTGAATCGGTCTCTCTCTGTTCACGAGGTGGTGTGGTGGGTACGCCCCTCAGATTGTGGACTGGGTGCGCTTGGGTAGACACTACTGTGCCTACGTCTCTTGCCTACCCACCGCCGACGGCCCCCCTTCCCGTCCTGCGTCGCCCTTCGCCGCCCACCACTGCATGCGCAAACATATGTCTCCCTGTCTGTTCCAGGGTGACCTCTCGTGTCCCTTAACAGTAGTCGTGGGATACTATTTCGTATCGCCCTTTCGCGTAACATTTTCCTCACACACACACACACACACACACACACACGTATATCTCGACTTAGTGAGTGTCTTGAATTGTGTCGTGACATTTGGTTGGTGTGAAGTTAATTTTGGGTAACAATTTAAAAAAAAAAAAAATTTCTTTCTCACCTCTCGTACGATTCCCCGTCCAGAAGTCCTGTCCCCTGGGACTCCTCCGATCCTACCAGTCCCACGCGCGACCCCGACCTGGTGACACCGGACCCTCCCCGCCCCTCTGCTGGGGTGGTGTCCCGGTCGGCTGAACACACTGAGTCGTCCTGGGACACCCGGAAAGGTCCTGTCTGGGTGGGGGACGCGGGCCGGATGGGAGACGACACCGAGGAGACACTTCGCGGGTCTATTGTGACAGTCTCCGTGTAAAGGACTCAACAAAGTGTCTGCACTTTTGGTGGGTGGCTTACCTTCTGCAATTGCTGAACTACTGGCACTCCTGTCGTCGGGGATCTGGATGACCGAGGGTTCCTACCTACTCCGATCGGGGACCCTGTGGCAGGGCACTGGAGTGGTAGTTGGTCTCTTAGTGCGCATTCGCCTAGTGTGCCCGACGGCTGAGGGGAGGGAGTGGACCGGAAAGTGACTTTGGGACGCCCCTCACCTTCCCAGAACTCGCGGTCGGCGGGGAAGGGAACATGACCGCGGACGTCATTTGGGACGGACAGGACGTGGCGTTGGATCCCCGTCGTCCACCCGAACGGACGCGTACCGTTCGCCTGGACCCGAACCAAGACCGGTGACCTGAGGGATGAGAGGACGGGGGTGGGGAGTGACACGGGGGTGTGCGACTCTGGTGGTCGCAGGAGGGAACATAACCTGTCGTGTCTGACCTCCGGGGAGGGTCTCGACGTCAGAAGAGTAGACATGTCACCCGAACTCTTGACATCGAGATTCTCCTCTACCGTCCTACTTCCCAGAAGGGGAGACCCTTCCGGGACCCTTGTGCTCGTCACCCACTACGACTAAATTGACACGGACGGGGGACTACTCCCCGTGGCGGGCCCCGACCGGTAACGACTGAGGGCACACTAGGACCTGTTCGGAGGAGGGGTCAGGTCCAGGAGCCCAAGGGACTACTCTTTTCACTGGGTCCCCTGGGTGAGGGTCTGGGAGTCAAGGCAGGATTCGGGACCTGTCGACCCGTAGCCCTCAGTGGATCCTCGGTCACGGGTCGGGCCCCTCTTCCGACCCCCGGACCCGGTTCTCCGGAACCGACCCCACCCCCCACGGAGAGGGACGGGTCGTCTCGGAAAACGACGTCGGGGAACTCCTGCAAACGGGGAAGACAGATGGACGGGTCTCCTGAGGGGCGTCACAGGGGACTGGGTTCCAGGTCTTTTTGAGTGTCTCTCGACGGTTCGCGCGCCGGGGCCCCCTCGGGACCGGAGACGAGTGTCGAGGTGTCAGACGAGGAGGGGTCAGGGTCGGACGCAGATCCTTTCCAAGCTAGCACCTCGGACTCACAGAAGGCCCCGGTAGTCCTTCCCGGAACGTGAGTCGGACGAGGGGCGTGAGTTAGGGAAACGAGGTAAAGGATACAGCGAACGGGTTTCTGGAAGGAGAGATCCGGGACTCAAGGGGTCGGGACAGGGAGGAACCGGGACGTGGGTGCCCTGGGACAGACAGGAGACGAGTGTGACCGGGGTTTGGATCCGAACGGCCCTCGACGAAGAGAAGACCGGGACCACCTCGGGCCGTACCCCTGAACCCTTCCACGAGGACCTGCCCCTTGTCGGTCTCATTCCGGACCGAGGGCGAAAGGGAGGTTGGCGGACCTCGGTCCGGGGCCGTCGGGGTAGGAGACGGGGCGGGCCTGTGAGCCACGAGCCCGACGGGACGAAAAAGTGACAGGGTAGCCGTGTACACCCGACCCTGGGACCCACGTCACAAAAGACGTGACGTCTGAGGAGAGAACCCGCAATACGGACCTTCGCCGTAAAGGCCCAGTTTGTGGACACGAGATGAAAAAGGTCGACCAAAGACTTTCCTTTCGTCCTGGCAAATAGAAATTGAAAACCGGCAATAACAAAGATTAAGTCTCTTCGGCACATAGACGTCACGGCTCGTGAGTCGTTCCGTGGCCCCCGGCTCAGTATCCCGGTCTCCGAGGTCGACGGGGAGTTTCGACAAGACGGACCCTCAGACCGACCGTAGACTAGGAGACCGTAAAGATTAACGCCATTCTGAGCATTATTATTGTGTCGGTGTACCGGAGTGAGACCCGGTCACACAGGGAGATCTAAAGACACTATTTGAGTACATTAGGAGGGACGTCGGGACCCTCCCTCCACGACTGGTAGGGACTACCCGTCTACACCTTCAGTTCGACTCTCCCCAGGCGTGACCCCAGACCCACGGGCAGACCGACTGAGAAGAGTGTCCCTTCTTGGTTAGACTAGGGCGTGACCTGGACAGAGAAAGTGAGATCGGAAACACAAGATAACGAAAACGATGTTTCATTCTTACGACGGATCCCCTGAAGCGACGACCGAGTCACTATTTCTTAGGTAGACGGTCACGTCTCCTGGACCCAAGTTAGGGACCAGGTCCTTCTGGGGGGTACGGCACCCTGCTGACACACGGGGTGGACGGACGGACGCGAGATCTCAGGCACTCGGGGCGAGGACTTCGGGTCCGAGACGCTGCCCTCTCCGATGGCGTCACTCTTCGGGCGCGTGGCGTCGACGTCTCGGCGGGGGCGAGGGGCGTTGATTGTTCGGGTCCGTCGCTACCTCTGGGTCGTGCCGGTTACTTACTAGTAAAAAAAAATTAAATGTTTTCTTTTTTCTTACGACGGGTGTCGGACTTTATATGTCCGATCGGGTAAGAGTCCTGAGACGAAAAATGTCCACATTGTGAAAGGGTAAGTATGTCTCTATCTGTCAACACATTGCCTCTTAGTGTAAACAGAATAACCTTCAAATGTCCTGCACTACTGGACTCAAGGTCCCTGTCGGTGCTCTGGCTTCTAGACTATGGTCCAAACGTTGATTGGTGCAGGGGAGGGGAAATTTGTGTTTTCTTCGGACTTAAGATTGAGGTCACTTCACCAAGAAGGCCTGAGATCAGGTGATGGAAGAGTCAGACGACTAAAAAATTTATTTCAGTGATAGGAACATCGTTGTTGAGTGAAGAGTTGAATGGACGGACGACGCACCGGTTGTCATGTTCGAACCTGAGTCATGGTGAGTCGATGGGGTGTCGACTCGAGGTGGCTCCGGACCCCAGAGACTGGTGAGGGTTCGGATTATGGTGCACCCGAGGGTGGTCACGACTGACGTCGTTTCGTCGTAGGATTCCCTCCCTCGGACATGGGGTGGAAGGACTTCCGTAGTGGTACGTAGAGACCCAAGGGCCCCGGTCCACCCACCCCCTCCGTCTCCTTTTTACGACCGTTGTAGAACCCTCCGATAGGGTCTCACGTGTCGGACCTCCCCGTCTCCGAGTCCCTGTGTGTTAGATTATCCATTCCGCGGATCCCTAATCTAGACCATATGTCTCACGGACTTCTTGATACCTACCTCCAAGTATTGTAATATATCTTCCGTCGCTAGTTTTGGTAGGGGTTCTTTACGTTCTTTCGTTTCACCAACAGACTTCTGCAGAATGTTTATCGACTCTTTTCTTCTCTTCGTTTTCCGTTCCCTCTTTCCCCTTCTATGTGGGTTGATTTACGTCTCAAGGTCTCTTGTCGTTCCTCTCTTTTTTTTTTTTTCAGGAAAATTTTCTTGTTACGTTTCTTTATCTCCTTTTGTTATCTTACCCTTTCTCATCGTTAGAAAAGTTCTTTTGACCTCTATAGCTCCCTTGTGAAGTATATTCCTACCCGAGTTGTGTCGTATCTCTACCATCCCTGGGCTGTCTTCGTCCTCGCAAATTCTTCTCGACCGTCCTTACGTGTCGTCTCGACATGTTCTTTCCGGAGGTACCGGGTCCTTTGGTACGACCACACCGGTGAGTGGGCCTCGGTCTGTAGGACGTTACCCTTCAGTTCGCCCGGAATCCTTCGTAGCGATGCTTGCTTCGATCACCTCCACTACCTTAAGGTCGACTCGATACATTTTAGGATTTTCTACGACGACGCTTTCACGACGTGAGTTATACGGTCGTATAAACCTTTTGAGTCGTCACCGGTATCCTGACCTTTTCCAGTCAAAAGTAAAGTTACGGTGTCTTACAAGTATGATCTGTTAACGCAAGTAAAGTGCTATCGTTCCAATACGAGTTTTAGGAACTTCGATCCTAAGTCCTCATGTACTTGACTCTTGAAGGTTTACATGTTCGACCCAAATCTTTTCTGTCTCCTTGGTCTCTAGTTTGATGGTTGTAGGTGACCTAGTGTCTCTTTCGTTCCCTTAAGGTCTTTTTGTAGATAAAGACGAAATAATTGATACGGTTTCGCAAACTGACACACCTAGTGTTATTTGACGCCTTTTAAGAACTCTACCCTTATAGTCTAGTGGATTGGCCAGAGAACTCTTTGCATATACGTCCTGTTCTTCGTTGTCAATCTTGGTCTCTACCTTGTTGTCTGACCAAGGTTTGACCCTTTCGTCATGTAGTTCGGAGTTATGGTAGTGGGACGAATAAATTGAATATACGTCTCATGTAGTACGCTTTACGGCCCGACCTATTTCGTGTTCGACCTTAGTCCTAACGACCCTCTTTATAATTATTGGAGTCTATACGTCTACTGTGGTGGTAATACCGTCTTTCACTTTTCCTTGATTTTTCGGAGAACTACTCCTACTTTCTCCTCCCACGCTTTTGATCGAACTTTGAGTCGAAGTTTTTTAATTCTAGCACCGTAGACCAGGGTAGTGAAGTGTCGTTTATCTTCCCCCCTTTCACCCTTGTCACTGTCTAAAATAAGAAGACCCGAGGCGTTAGTGACGTCTACCACTGACGTCGGTGTTTTAATTTTCTACGAACGAGGAACCTTCTTTTCGATACTGTTTGGATCTGTCACATAATTTTTCGTCTCTGTAGTGAAACGACTGTTTCCAGGTATATCAATTTCGATACCAAAAAGGTTCATCATTACATACCTACACTCTCAACCTGATATTTGTATCGACTCACGATTTCTTAACTACTAAAACTTGACACCACAACCTCTTTTGAGAACGCTCAGGGAACCTGACGTTTCTCTGGTGTAATCAGTTAGGATTTCCTTTAGTCAGGACTTATAAGTAACCTTCCTGACTATGACTTCGACTTCTAGGTTATGAAACCGGTGGACTATTCGTGGCTGAGTGACCTTTTCTGGGACTACGACCCTTTCTGACTCCGTTTTCATCTTCTCCCGCCGTCTCCTACTCTATAAATCTATTGTAGTGACTGAGTTACCTATACTCAGACTCGTTTGAACTGGTTTGAGACCCTCTGTCACTTCCTGTCCCTTCCGACGGACCGGAAACGACGTCCAGCGTTTCTCAGTCTACGCTGAATTGTCGTCGTTGTCCGTAGATCCTCCGAAGGGCGTCTTCCCCGGTAGGACGCCGTTTCCAGGGTGGAGGTCGATAAAGACCTGTTCGATAAAGGAGACGTAGTGGTAGTGAGGGAAGTTTACCGGTGTGGACAGATGGGAGAGGGATTCGCTCCGAGTTTACGGAGGCGGACGTCCTTCGGAAGGGTTGAAGAGGGACGTCGACTGCAAGAGCACGGAGGAGACCGAGGGTGCCAGGAGACACGTCTCGGTAGGGGCGACCCCCGGAGCTACCGGTCCTACGACTGAGAAGCCGGGAGACCCGTGGTAGACCCCGTGGAGACCCTTGGACGGACCGAGTCCTGCAGTCCGGACACACGGGCCCCTTGTGTGACGCGACAGGAGTCCGACGACCGACGCGTAGACGGACGCCTCTACGGCTCCTCCACTCTGACCCGGGGAGGCGCGGACCGTCCTCGAGACCGGAGACGTCGGGGACACGGGTGGTACCAGCGGACAGGAGGGGAGACCAAAGTCGGTCTTGAGTACAAATATTTATGGACGGTGGCACTGTCGTTTCATCTCCCCAGACCTCCGGTGTGATTAACTAATTAATTTGGGAGAGCCAATTAATCGAGACAGGGAGGTCCCTTTTTTCGGATCTCGACCTCGGTCTCGGAGGAGACCCGATCCCCTCCCAGATTAATCGGACCCAGTTCGACTCGGACTACGGTCGACTACCCCGGTCACCTCTCGGGACCTCCTCTCTTCAGACCCATGACCCCGGTCCCCCTGGTGTCACGCCCCCACTCCCCCGGGGTCGAACCCACACTTGGTCGGGGAGGGTTAGTGGGACGGGTCGGAGGACCGAGGAGTGGACTCGAGGTCTCCGGTCCACCTGGTCCTCCTCCGCTCCCCCACCCGTGACCTTCCCCGTCCTAGACACCCTCGTCTCCCCACCTCCGACTGGGGCCCTTCTAAAGTTTCCCCAGTGGAAATGAACGAGTGGAGGGGTGCCCGATTCCCTCTGAGGTCAGAGATTTCCCCGGAGAACGGGAACCGACGACTTCCCGTCGTGTTCTCGACCTTAGAAGAGACCTACACCTCCCGTACCATCCGAACTCCGGCTCCTCCCTGGACTAGTCAAACCAAAATCTTTCTACCCCCATACCACCACCCCCCAACACGAGTCCTCTTACCTAATCTCTCGTCCTCTCCCCACCCTCGACGTTTCTCCCCCCCGAAGTCACAGGTCTCTCTCGCTCCCAGGTGGTCCGTACCTCTGAACACCCCTCCGTCCAGACCGGACCCACAGTCGTCTGACCGACGATTACGGGACACCAGACCTGGTGGGTCAAGGAAGAGACCCGGAGAGAGGGGATTCGACGTTCCCAGTCCCTCCCCAAGGGTCGTAGAACCCCACACGCCAGTCCGGACAGAGGAGCCGGATCCTGTTTCGTGGACGAAGTGGGGTGGGGCCGAGAGGACCGTGGGTCCGCAGGACGGGTCGTCCCGAGGGTACAGACACTTCTCGGGTCGGGGGTCGTGGCACTACAGCCTGAGTCGGGGTACCTCAAGCCCTACTTCCCCGTGGAGGCCCACCTATGGACACGGCCGGGTCGGGTCCTCCCTCGACCGGGGTCCTCCCCTCCGGCACTCGGGCCCTGTGAGGCGGGCGGCGCGCCGTCCGTCCCGACGTTCGAACCGTCCGCCGGCTGGGACCCGGCCAGGAGGTCGAGGGGCTCACCGGCAGGTTCACCCTTGTTACTGGGAAAGTGCAGTGCGGAGGAAGTCAGTGTCGTTGAAACCGCGGCGCCCTGTTTCCCCGGCAAAGTAGTAACAACCCGACCTAGTTGTCGGGCGGGCGGGACTCGGGGCGACGGGGGCGGGTCGGGTCCGAGGGCCCGGCCCCTCCGGCTGGCGGGTCGACCCGGGCTCGGGCCGTTGGGAAAGGGGTGACCGAGTCGGTGTAGGCAGGTCTCTGGGGGAGCGGAAGGACCGGAAAACGGGGAAACCCGGGTCAGTCTCGACCCGGTCTCGGTGCGAGATCCTCGGGGGTTTCTGAGGTCCAGGACGGGGGAGGGTTCGGAGTCAGAGGGAAGTCACCGACTCTACCTGAGGGTCGGAGGTCGCTGTAGACGATGGGACGGGGACTTCCCTTCTGTAGGGTGAACACAAGGACGGGGGTCTGCCGTGGGCGGGGATCACTCTCGCGGCTTCACCCCTCTCCCGGGACCGGGTGCCCACCCCTTCGTCCCCTCCGGACACCAGACTCAGGAGCGGTCCGGAGACGAGGCTATACCGGGAAGACGCCGTACTCGGTCGAGTTCTAGGGAAGGGGAGTAGGAGCCCGTTCGGAGGGAGGTGCGCACCGACCGGGTCTCCGGTCCCGTGTACGAGGGGTGGTGTCGGGACGGAGGTCGGAGGAGGACAATCCCGGACCCCTGACCTTCGGCTCGGGGGTCTGGAGGAGGGAAGAGGTGGACCGGTCTCACACGACCCCGAAGGGTTCTCCCTCTCTCGACCCCGGAATCCCTCCTCCAGGGTCCGACTCCTACCCCGGAGGATGGACGACTCAGTCTCGAGACAGTCTCTCTGAGGTCTGGGGACACCGGGGAGCGTGGTGGGGTCTTCGTCCCGACGCCCTGCCCACCACTGGAGCACCACCCGCAGGGTCGGAACCCTGACGTCCGTCGTACCACACCCATTGAGCGGGGGTCACCTGACGTCCCCCCGAGGTTGACGACCCCCGGTGGTCCCCTACCCCTCCGTCTCTCGAGTCGGTTCCGGTCCCCCAACCCCCAGTGGGGACCGACGTGGACGTACTTAGTTGAATAACGTGGACCAAGAGCCCTTAAGGGACACGACACCCGGGCCTAGTCGGGAAGACGAGTTGCTCCCGTGTCCGGGACGGTCCACCCGAGAAAGAGGTCCTGGGGTCTTCACCCTGGGGAGGGTCACACGTGCACTCACGACGTCAAAAGGGGTGAAATGTCTACTCTGAGGACTCCGAGTCTCCCACTTCACCGGACAGATTGGTGTGGCGACGTCTCGTCTCCGAGCCGGTGGTCGCTCCTTCCTCGACCCCAGACCCCGGCCAGAGGGACCCGTAGACCCACGTCCTTTGTCCGACCGACAGGTCCCGTCTATGGCACACATACCGACGTTCCTTGGACGTCCTGGTCCGGACGGAGGGCCAAGGATGTCGACGGACGGGAGGGTCGGGTCGGGTCGGGTCGGGGCGGGGCGGGCCGCCGTGGTACGTGTGTGACGGGTAGACGGGACGAGTGAAGGAGACTGATTCTGATTTCTTCGGGAGGAAGTCCCGTGACCTCGACCGTGGGCGGTCGTCCTTTACGGACCGGGACGGGAGGGGTCGCGGACGGACAGGGCGTGGGGGGGCGGGGTAGACCTGAGGGTCCTTGTACAACCCCGCCCCGGCGACGGGACCCGCCTCCCCCGGTCCGAGTGACCCTCACCTCCACCTACGACAGGGTGGGCTTGGACCGGTTCCCGGGGAAGGTAGGCCGAAGTCTCAGGGACCTCGGGCTCCGCGGGGGCCGGATGAGTTCGGGTCCTGGGACCCTCGCCCCGTTCCCGATTCGGGGGCGATATTGAGGTCAACGTCTTCTGGTCGTGGACCCGAGACTCGTGTCAAAGTCGGAAAAAGCTGAGGGCCCGTCGGAGACTTGAGACAGGAGGGTCTACGGACCCCTCCTTCACCCTCGAACCGGACTACTATGACCCCGAGGATCCTAGGGACTACTGGTAGTCCCATTCCACCCCCAACCCCCACCCCGAAGATGGTTGAAGGTCGAGATCCACCCCCTAGTGTCGAGGTTGTGGTGGAAGTTAGGTCCGAGCCCGGGACCGGTGCCAGTCGTGGACGGGTTCACCCCGGACCTGATTCGGTGGACTCCGGGCTCCCTCTCCGAGTCGACGGCCTTCCCGGCACCCGGACGTCGACCCAAGGACGTGGGAGACCTGGAGCCGGAGGGGTCGACGTGTGTGACAACCTAAGTGACTCCCGACGAGCGTCAAGACCGTGGGACTCAAGAACATATTGTGGACGATTCGGTCTACTTGGTACCAGACAACCAGTCGTCTGCTACCCGAGTTTCTCAGTGGAGTAAAGTGAGTTCCCAGGACCCTCCTGAGGAGACAGGAGTCGACCGGAGACTGGAGGGTCCTGCCCAGTGAGACTCCTCCTGTGTCGCGGGGAGTAGGGGTCCTGAGGGTTCTCGGAGGTACATCGACACGTAGGGAGGCAACGGGACCTGAACCACTGGTCGAGGTTCGACACACCCGCTTCCGGTCGAGACGGAAGAGACCTGGAGTCGACGGTGGGGACACAACTTAGACAAGGGAAAGACCCCTGACACTGGTCCTAGTCTCCACAGAGGACTTGTTCCCCCACACCTTCGGGGGTTCGGTCCCACTGGGTCCCCTACTCAAGAGACCGGGTCTGCCCTCAGAGTGAAAGGTCTGACGAGACGTCAAGGTGGAAGTCTTCACTAGAAAGCAGAGGGACTCGGAGTGAGGTCCCCTATTGTTTCTCTGGACAGAGTCGTCCACGCCCTCACTGAACAGACTCGGTGGTCCGGGGTCCCTGCCACCCTCGTCGACAATGACCCAAACCGACGACCCTTCACCCCCTCGAGGGTCTGTGGGAGTCTCGGAGACCGGGACCCGACTGTCACCTGGGGGTCCCGGAACAGGGGACCCCTTTCCGGGGGTCCTGTGTGGTCGTCCGTGACGGGTTCGTCGGTGTGGCGTCCGGCCCGTCGACGGACTCCTCCGGCCTCCCCCACCTACGCGGCGGAAGTTCCTCCCCCCGTGTCAGACCACTGGGACGTCCACCCCCCTCCTCGCCCCCGACCCGGTGAGACAGGTTCCCGTCCCGTTCCCCCTCCAGTCCGGGGGGCCTTCCACCGGACTCCGGAGAGAGGAGACGGTCGTCCTGAGACGTACGACACTAGGCTCAGACTTGGAACCGACCACCCCCAGGACCCCAGGGTCGGTCACCTGAGTACGAGGAGGGAGGGTCCCCTTACGGCGGAGGACCCATAGACCCCGGTCATCACTGGAGGCGGGCTTCGACTTCTGGAGTGTAGTCGAGAGGTTTGAGGAGATGGTCCGAGGGTAAAATGACACTCGTACCTTTGACTTGCGATCTCTTCAAGTCAATGAACCTCAAACCGCCCTCCCCGACGGGTGTGTAGTTGGGAACGGACCCTTTCTTACTACCTTGACCCCACGAAATAGGAGCCCAGTCCGAGTCGGGGTCCCTCCGAAGACCTGTTCCAATGGAGTACCGGACCGATGTGTGTGTGAGGGAAGACAGGGGTCGGTCAGACGGAGGATGGACCGAATCGTGACGGAGGAGGTCCTTCGGTGGCCCTATCTGAGTTCAAGGAAGCGACACGGGTGGTGGAGGATTAGTCACGTCAGTCCCGGACAGATGGACACCCGGGGGTACTCTGGCGTCCTCCCGTCCCGACCAAACGTATCGGGACTCAGGGGTGTCTGTCTTCCCCCTCAGGAAGATAGTACCAGGGTCGCCGAAACAGGGTCTGACGATCATACTGTCGAAGGTCTCGTCACGACCCAGTGTCTATACTGACGGAGTGTTGGACGGTTCTCGTACCTGGACCTCTGCAAAAGACTTCCGGTAGATCGACGTCCACGGTTTCCGGATTCTTATACGTGTCGGAAATTGGGTCGTCTAGACGTGGACCCTTACACGGGACTCCTTTATCGGTGAACCTCCTCTTCGTCACTCGGAGATCAAACGAGACACCCGAATCTTCTCAACGAGAGACCCGGAGTTAAAGGGCCCGACGTGTTTGTATGCCGATAGTGTGGAGTAACCACGACACTAGGTCGGCCCGCCTGTGCCGTGTCAGGAGAAGATGTCACGAGGTCACTTGGGTCGTTACGCCGTCTTAGGGGAAGAATGAATGTCTTACATCCCACAGGCCACTCTCCCAAGCCCTCTCGTCCGGGTGAGACCCCGGTCGAGACGTTCGATACCCTTCTTTGACAGGAAGGCCTTCAACGAAGAGAGTACGAACCTCACCGGCCCCCGCCCCCTCCGCCCAGTCTCGGTGGCACAGATTCGTCCTGGAACAAGACACCGGAACTTCGGTGATGGGACCGAGTATGGTCAGGGTCTTCGACCACAGGTCGGAGGGGGTCCCCTGACGGAGGAGGACCTCCTTTGTCGTGAGACGAGTGCGGGTGGCAGGAAGGTCTCCTACGACGGATGACACGGGCCCAGTGACGCACCCGGAGACAGGGGATAGGTACCGGGAAGGGACAGGAGAGAGACCCTGAGTCCGGCAGAGAGAGGGGTCGGTACGTCGAGAGTCTCGGGGGAGGTGGTCCTTCGACCGAGTCTAAAGTGGAGACCCTCAGGGTGTGGGACAATGGGAGGGTACACCGTCAGTAGTACTCTGTCCTCCCTTTCTTGCCCTGTGTTTGTGCTCTATGTATTTCCTCCCTGTGTCGATAACCCTACGTTTTTTCTGGTTTACCTTGGTCGACTTTGGTTCCACCGAACTCTTATCAGACCAGTAACTGAGTTTTAGTGAGGGGGAATGCGGAATTATCAAGGTTCTGCTTGGTATTTTCCAGTTTTCACCCGTCACCGGGTTAAGGACCTTTTAGGGGTGGTAAGGGACTTTATCATTCTTATAAGGGGGGTGAACAATCGCTACTTTAATGAATAGGGTATTTGTGGATGCTCGGGGTCCGGACGAGAGTTCGAGACTCGACCAGGTGTAAGACGGATACCTTACATAAGGCGAGTCATTTGTACGGAGACGAAAAGAAACCGAGGTAGAACTTAAGAAAGGACGTACTTCGACTCCTGGGAGGGAACCGCCACCGGATAGGGTCACTGGGACGCCCAGGGTCCTGCACTGTGAAGGGAGAGGGCGTTGTAGAGGACCTCACTGGTACTTCCCTGGCGTTTCCCGTATCAGAACGGGGTGAACAACCCGATGTCGAGGGCACCGGCCCTGACTCCCAAGACTCTGCACTTTTGGTTCATCGGTCAATCCACTGAACTGCGTCGGGTGTCGTGGACCGTCTCTGGTCGAGAGACCGATCATTCCTCGGACGGCTCGGACTCCGAGGAGAGACGACCGGCAGAGAGGAAGAGGAAGGAGTGGAAGGCCAATTTAGTGAGGTAGGGAAACCTGGACTCTTCTAGGCACTCTGTTCGTGGGTCTGTGTTACCACTGAAGTAGCCCGCTCAAAAGGGAGACACCGAGGACCTCGGGTTAAGGGGAGGGATGGGTAAGAGCCAAGTAAAGGTTCTGGGTCTTGACGCAGGTCCCCGGGTTTATCTCCTGATGTCCTCGTGGGTGATGTAAACCCCGGACCGGAGTGACGGGACTCGTCTTCAGTGTCCACCGGTGCAGGCAGTTGTCTAGTGTCTGAATGTAAGTAAGTGTTTTAGGTAGTCGGTTCCCACCCCTATCAGGGGAGGAGGAGGAGGAGGTGAGAAAGACTGAAGAATCTGTCAGCCGACCGGGAACTGGAGGGACCGGTTGAACCGGTATCCGGTCCACGACGGAGACAAAGTGCCGACATGTCTCCCTAGGGAGGAATCGGAAGGGACCTTTCAGGGTACTGTAATTATAATGAATATATCTTTTGAGATTTTTAAGGTGTGTGTGTGTGTTTGATCATCTTGAATATTTGTTTAAGTCGTTCTATCGTCTTGTATTCTAATTACAAGTCTTTAACCAACGTAAAGAAATGTGGTTGTTACTTTATGATCTTTCCCTTTCGTTTTTAGAAATTTTGTAATCGAAAATTTTAGTATGAGGATATTTTATAATTATGAATCCTTAAGTAGAATGATTCCTACACTTTCTGAATGTACGACTCTTGATATTTTGTGATTATTTCATTTGACTTCTACTGAGTTTCTTTACCTGTCTATAGGATACGAGAACCTAACTTTCTAAATTATAACAATTTTATCGGTATGATGGGTTTCGTTACATGTATATCTGACTTACGATAAGAATAACTTAATAGGTGTTGTAAACAGTGTCTTGATCTTGTTCACTAATTTTTTAAATACACCTTGGTAGTTTGTGGATCTCAACGGTTTCGTTAGGACCACCCCCGTCCCGCCCCCCTCTGAGAGGGTCTGAAGTTTGTTATGTTTTTCGATGTCATGAGTCTTGTCACACCATGACCGTGTCTTTGTCTGGATACCTATTTGCCTTTTCTTGTCTCTCGGGTCTTTATCCGGGTGTCTGGACTCCAGTTGACTGGAAATTGTTTACTCAGTTCTTATATGTTCCCCTTTTCCTATCAGAGAGGTCGTCGACCACGTCAGTTTGTCAGTGTGACATAGTCACTGCAGTAATGTGTGGGAGTGTAGTACGTTTACGGAAGTTCTGAAGTCATACTGTGTACTGTGGTATTTGGGGACCTTCTGTCGCATCCGTCTTGTAAGAGGTTGTATTTAATATGGTCCCAAAGGAATTCAGTCAGAGGGTTCCGTTATCTTTTTTTTTATTTTTTGCTTCCTGAGGGGACCACCAAACCACCATTCCTTACCAGGTCCTTCTAAGGTGGAAGGAACTCCGTCGATTCGGGTTCGTGACGTTGTTGACTCGAACGCACGACATTCATGACTCCGGACGTGTGGGCCTCGGACACGAGGTGCCGTTCTCTTCTGTGGTGCCACTCCTCGGGTGCGTGGTGTTCATCGCTCATCGGGGGCGGACGACGTTGATCTCTTTCGGGTGTTCGTCGCTACTTCTAGGTCGTGTCGGCTTCTCATGTGTGTATAAATAATTTTATTATGAATTGCATAATTTTTTTATTCGTTTGTTTACTCTGGATTATTATGAATGTCTGAAAACGTGTCCTTTACTTCGGTATTTAATTCGTTCGTTGGATACCTTACCCTCTTCTATACACGTCTACTGTACCGGTTGTTCCCGAATTAGAGGTTTTATTTATGCGTCGAGTATGTTGAATTGTTGTTGATGTTGTTTTTAGTTTGGGTTGACTTTTTACTTGTCTTGTGGATGTGTCTATAAAGAGGTTTCTGTTTTGTGTCCAGCGGGTGTCCACGTACATTTCTACAAGGTGTAGTGATTAATAATGTCTTTACGTTTAGTTTTGATGTCTCCAGGATGGTGTGCTGCCAGTCTTACCGGTAATAATTTCTGATGTGTTTATTGTTTGCAACCTGTCCTATATCTCTTCTCCCTTGAGAGGATGTAACAAGAACCCTTGTATCCAAACACACCGGTGGTTGTCATACCCCTCAGAAGTCTTTTCATTTTTCTCTTAATGTATACTAGGCATACTAACGACGTCAGGGTGAGGACCCGTACATAGGTCCGTTTTGATATTAAGAGTCTCTATGTACGTGGGGATACAAGTATCGTCGTGATAAGTGTTGTCGGTTCTGTGCCTTTGTCGGATTTAGTTGTCTACTCGCCTCTTTCTGCACCTTGTACGTGTGTTACCTCGTGGTGAGTCGGTAGTCTTTCTTTGGGACGGTGCACGTCGTTGCACCTACGTTGATCTCTGTCGGTGTGATTCGCTTCCGCCAGTCTTCCTCTTTACGGACACTACGGTGAATCTACGACTTGGATTTTATATTGTGTCTCTGACGCAGTTTTGCCGTCTCCTCACTCTATACCTCGAGTGGAAGAGGGTGATTATGTAGTTTTTATGTAGGTGTACACCTCACTAAGAGTGTCTCGTAGATGACTTACGACCGTCTTCTGGGTCCTGAAAGTTTTCCCACTCTTTTAGTGCATTGACGTATTCCGTTTTCTTTTTTCTCTCTCTGTCTCTCTTTCCTTAGTCCTGTCCGGGACTCGGGGACCCTCCCGTGCCATTTACACCTTTCGAAAGACATGTGGCCCTTCAGGCGAGAGGTCGGACTCTGCGAACGTGACCCCACTCGTCCCCGACCCACGACTCCGAGCCCGAAGTCTCCAGTCTGGGTCCTCTCCTGACCCCAACCGACACACCCCTGTCGGACTCCCCGATCCCACACCAGTGGTGTTGTCCCTCACACCCTTCCTCGGACCCGATACTGACCCCATCCGTGTTCTTCTCCCCCCCTGACGGTATCCTCGAAGGAAGAGGTGTGCGAGAGTCCGTCGTCCCGCGGTGGATGTGTACGAGGTCCCCACCCACACTCGGAGACGACGGTAGAATTCTGAGGTCTCCGGCTGTGTCTGACGAGGACGACGACTCCCACGGCCCTAGCCCGTGGTTGACGACGACGGGGGCGGAAGGACCTCGGACACGTCCGGTGCGTGGACGTGTAGAAGAGAGTTCCCCTATTACCGGTCGTGTGCGACTCCTTTCTCTGTCGTTCGTGGGTTTGGTCATTGACGGGAGTACGAGGGGGTTTTATTACTTTTGGTGTGTTCGATACGTCCCTACGAGGACGTACATTTTACGAGAGGTTCTGAGATTGTCTATTGACGAAGAGGAATTGAGTGTGTCATTCTCTTTGTGTTGGTTTTACTTCTTCGTCTCCTTGGTAAGGGTCAATGTTCTGGTTCTTTTAAGGGGACTTCCTTGTTCCTGTGTCTGGAAAAGTCAGATTGTCTGGACAAGTTTTTCCTCCGTTACTTTTACGACTCCCTAAATTTTTCCGACAGTTGTCTTTACCTCTTGTGACATTTTTTTCTTTGATCTCACTGGAGGGACCACCGGGTCACCAATCCTTGGGAGAACGGTCACGTCCCCTGCACCCAGGTAGGGACCAGGTCCTTCTAGGATATTATGTGCCCCGTTGATTTGGACACATGGTCTTGGTGACTCAGGCGTGTGACGTTGATGACTTCGGACACGCGGCTCTTGGGAATGACGTTGTTCTGTTCGGTCACTCTTCCGGCGTGTAGTGTTACTCTTCTGGGACGAACGGCGCTGATCTCTTTCGGACACACGTCGTTGTTTCCGGGTCGTGTCGGTTTTGTGTAATTAGTGAGTTAAGAATTTTTTTTATTTATTTGTGACGTCCGGTCTTTCCTCACCATTTTATATAGGTCAGAACTTTCCCCTTTTAGACGTTCGATCTCATACGATGGGTCGTTCTAGTGGTAAGTCTTATTGTCCTCTTTCTTTCTTAAAGAGTCTTTTCGCTTTTCATTTTCTTATGTCGTTATGATTTGAATAGGATTTTCTTTATGACTTTTCAGAAGAGATTTCTCCCTTTTTTATCTCTCTTTTTTAGTGTTATCCAAGTCAAGTCAAGTGAGCGAGTCAGCACAGGCTGAGAAACGCTGGGGTACTTAGTGTCGTGCGGTCCGGAGGGACAGGTAGTGGTTGAGGACCTCAAGTGAGTCTGAGTGCAAGTAGTTCAGGCACTACGGTAGGTCGGTAGAGTAGGGGACAACAGGGGAAAAGGAGGACGGGGGTTAGGGAGGGTCGTAGTCCCAGAAAAGGTTACTCAGTCGGGAAGAGTACTCCACCGGTTTCATGACCTCAAAGTCGAAATCGTAGTCAGGGAGGTCACTTGTGGGTTCTGACTATAAGAAGTCTTACCTGACCAACCTAGAGGAACGTCAGGTTCCCTGAGAATTCTCGGAAGAGGTTGTGGTGTCAAGTTTTCGTAGTTAAGAAGCCGCGAGTCGGAAGAAGTGTCAGGTTGAGAGTGTAGGTATGTACTGGTGACCTTTTTGGTATCGGAACTGATCTACCTGGAAACAACCGTTTCACTATAGAGACGAAAAGTTATACGATAGATAGATCCAACCAGTATTGAAAGGAAGGTTCCTCAGTCGTAGAAAATTAAAGTACCGACGTTAGTGGTAGACGTCACTAAGACCTCGGGGGTTTTTATTTCAGACTGTGACAAAGGTGACAAAGGGGTAGATAAAGGGTACTTCACTACCCTGGTCTACGGTACTAGAATCAAAAGACTTACAACTTTCATTTAGTAAATTTAATCGGTCATATATCTAGTTCTTCCCACCCCCCCCCTTGGATAAACACTTTCTCTACTGTTTGTGTTCCTTGTCGTTTTTCTATTTGTACTTCTACATTTTTTTCCTGTGTTTTTAGTATTTTGCACTTGTGGTCATTCTTTTATGTTTTAAAAAATTGTACAGAAACTCGGATATATTGATGGTCAGGTTTAGTTCGTCTATGTCCGTCCCTATGAACTTTTAGTCCCGTTGGTGTTTAGTTTTTGTATTTTATCTAAGTGGTTTTGGTTTTTCTTCTCTTGTGTTCGTATTTTACTTCCCCTTAGTAGTGTCGTGTTTTTTCCTTTTTTTTTTTTTCTCCTTGTTGTCTCTTTATTAGTTGACACCTTTTTTCCAAATTTTACCGTTGTTTATATATATACACATAGTTATATGCATAGTTCTCGGATGTTATATGACGGATGTTCTATGGTGGAATCCCGTTTCCCGTGTATATCTAACTTCTCCACTACAACTTTCTATAAAGTACGTTTGTATTTACTGTTCTCCGGCCTCACCTTTATGAGTTTAGTCTGTTGTATCTGAAATTTCGCTTCCGGTGTCTATTTCTTTCTGTTATGTATACTACTCTCGTAGTCAAGTTCTTCTTCTAAAATGTAAACAGTTGTATGTACGCGGATTATACGCACGAACGCACCAGTCAGTACAGCTTGAGACGTTGGGGTACCGAATATGTCAGGTGGTCCGAGGAGACAGGACCACCCCAAAAGGTCCGTTCTTATGATCTCACCCAACTGTAAAGGAGAAGATCCCCTAGAGGGGCTGGGTTCCTAGTTGGACGTAGAGGACGTGACCGTCCGGCAAAGAAATGGTGACTCGGTGGGCCCTTCGGGACGTGGATTATGCGACGATGACGTCGATTCAGCGAAGTCAGCACAGGCTGAGACACACTGGGGTATCTGCCGTCGGGTGGTCCTAGGCGGCAGGGACCCTCAGAGGTCCGTTCTTGTGACCTCACCCAACGGTAAAGGAAGAGGTTACGTACTTTCACTTTTCACTTTCACTCCAGCGAGTCAGCACAGACTGAGAAACGTCGGGGTGCCTGACCTCGGATGGTCAGAGGAGGCAGGTACCCTAAAAGGTCCGTTCTCATGACCTCACCCCACGGTAGCGGAAGAGGTGTGGATTATATCCTCATGGATTTGTACATTATATTTATGGTTGTCTGTATTTCCCTCTTTACCTATCCTTATGTGTCATCCTGTGGAAGTGTGGGGTAAGTGTAGTTACCTGTCTGGAAGATTTCTCTTTTAGTCATTCCGTTGTCTCTAGGATTTACTATCTTGTCAATCTGAATTGACTGTGAAAGTCCTGTAATGGAGGTTTTTGTTTTGTTTCGGTCTTTTGTGTAAGTTCCTGTGTACCTCGGAAGAGATCCTAACGGGAATAGAGATCCCGTATTTTGATTGGAGTTGTTTAAATTTTCATGTCTTTACTACAGTTCATAGAAGAGACTGGTGTTACCGTACTTTGATCTTTAGTTGATGTCCTTTTCTTTACTCTTTTCTTTTTGTCAATGTACCTCTGATTTGTTGTACGGTGTCCCTTTGTTTACCCGGTTGTTTCTTTAGTTTTTCCTTTAATCTCTTTTGGAACTCTGAGTGTCTGTTTCTTCCTTGCATACCAGCGGTCTCTCTTCCTACACCCCTCCCTACCAATCCCTCAAACCATCTCTGTCCCTGTGTGACGACATAAAGGTTACCTCCTACTCGTTCCTGGATGACATATCGTGTGCCTTGAGACGAGTCACAATCCACCGTCGGACCTACCCTCCTCTCAAATCGCCTCCTCTCTATGTACCTAGATAGACATACCGACTCTCGGAAACGACAGGTAATTTTGATAGTGTTGCAACAATTAGTCGATACGGGGTTAAGTTTTATTTTTCAAAAAAAATTTTTCTTATGAAACTCTGTTTGCTGTTACTTTTATGTTGGTATGTTTTAGATACCCTTTCCCTTCAAGTGTCACTATGTCCGGAAGGAGTTTTTTTTTTTTTTCTTTTTAGAGTTTTTTTTGGGGGTGTTTTGGGTTGTTGGATTGGACGGTGGATTTTGATAATCTTTTTCTTGTTGTCCGTTTTGGATTCCAGTCGGCTTCCTTTATTATTTCTAGTTCCTCCTTTATTTATTTTATACCTAGTTTTTTGTTATCTTTTTTAGTTATTTTGGTTTTCAACCCCGAAGGGACCACCAGGTTACCAATTCTTAGTCGGAACGTTACGTCCCTTGTGTCCAAGTTAGGGACCAGGGTCTTCTAAGATGCACGGTGCCTCGTTGATTCGGACACGCGGCGGTGATGACTCGAACGTGAGATCTCGGGTCCTCTGTCTCGATGACTCGAGTACGCGGCGTCGACGACTTCGAGTATCCGGGTCCCGGACACGAGGTGTTGTTCGGTGGTACTACTCTTGAGCGCTCTCTCGTCGAGGGCGAGCGGTGTTGGTCTCTTTCAGTCACGTATCGTTGTTTCTGGGTGGTGACGTGAGTGTTTATTTATTTGAAATGGTGTTTGTTGGGTTAGTTTTTTACCCACCTTCCGTAAAAATTAATTTATCTGTAAAGAGGTTCCTTCTGTAAGTCTACCGGTCATCCGTGGTCCTTCCTTTCTACGAGTTGTAGCGATTAATAATCTCTTTACGTTTAGTTTTGTTGTTACTCCATAGTGGAGTGTGACCAGTCTTACCGGTAGCAATATTTTAGATACTCGTTATTTACGACCTCTCCCACGCCTCTGTTCTCTTGGGAGGATGTGACAACCACCCTTACATTTGACCGTGTCGGTGATACCTTTTGTCACACCTCCCAGGAATTTTTCGATTTTTAATTTCGATGGTACACCGGGTCGTTAGGGAGAGGACCCGTATATGGGTCTCTTTTGGCATTAAGTTTTTCAATGTACGCGGGGTCACACCTGACGTCGTGATGCGTGTCATCTGTCCTGTGCCCTCGTTGGATTCACAGGCAGTTCTCTCCTTACCGACGGGGGCCGCTGTGTCACCCATCTTAAGACGGACGGTTGCGTCCTCGGACCACACTCGGGACCAAGCTCGGGACCGAGCCCTTCTGGAGTGTACAACGATTCGTTCATTCGGCCACGTCGTGTTGATGCCCCGGGCTCTCGGAGTTGAGGACTCAGGGGCACGTTGATGACGGCGGGTGCACAGGATTCCGGGCCCACGGCGGGCGACTTCGGACGCGTGGTTGTCGGACATGAGGTGTCGTTCCCTTCGGCGGTGGTGTCCTTCGGAGACGCGGTATGTCTTCCGGTGTCACTGGTTCTTGTTGTTGCTTGTAAAGTTTGTCTATTACCCAAATTTTTGTCGTTGTCGTTTCCTCACCTACTTCCTCTGTGTCGTCCAGGTCACTGATTCCGAGTGTGAGGGCCACGTCCTACGGACCCGAGCCGGGGACGAGTCCCTAGGTCTAGGGTGTTCGGCGGTTCACTATCCTCAAGTGTGAGGGGTCCGTCCTGCGGACCCGAGCCGGGGACGAGTCCCTGGCTCTAGGGTGTTCGGCGGTTCATTATCCTCAAGTGTGAGGGGTCCGTCCTGCGGACCCGAGCCGGGGACGAGTCCCTGGATCTAGGGTGTACGGCGGTTCACTATCCTCAAGTGTACGGGGTTCATGTCTATCTAGGTCGTGTGACGTTCACTCTGGGTCTTTTCGGTCTATTTGCAAATTTTGTGTCTTCTAGACCGTGTGCGTATATTGTCTTATAATGAGTCGGAATTCTTCTGTGATTTTAACATCTCTGGCGGTATGTGTTACTTCACTCAGTCTTTTTGTTTACAAGTATAATTGGGCATACACACCTTAGACCTTTTTACCATTGTTATTCTCAATAAACGTCTCGTCTTTATCAATGACTGTAGCTTTTGTGTGTATACCTGTGGTTCTCCCCTTTCTCTCCCCACCCTACGAAACTCTCTCACCGTATCAGCATATATACGATGATCCATATTTTATCTATTGATTACTCTTCGGTGACACATTGAGTGCCTTGACACGAGTCACGACGGACCACTGGATTTGCCCTTCCTTTAGGTTTCCTCTCCCCCATATATATGTGTATCCATATCATGTATGTCGACTAAGGGAAACGATATTTTGTGATTGTGTTATAATATTTCGTTGATATGAGGTTATGTAAAAAAATTTTCTTATCTATTAAATCTGACTAGCAATCTGTACTTTATCTTCGACATTAACTTTTTTTTCTCTTTTTGTCGAGAGGGATGTTTGTTTTTAGGTCCTGGTGCACCGAAGTGTCCTCTTAAGATGGTTTGTTTCTTTCTCGAGTGTGGTTAAGAAGAGATTGAGAGGGTTTTCTACCTTCTCCTGACTTGTGAGGTTTTATATGAGATACTTCGGTTGACTGTGGTCTTTGTCTGTTTCTGTGGTGGTTTTTTTCTTTTGATGTCCAGTTATAGAAACTACTTATATGTACGTTTTTAGGAGTTGTTTTATAATCGTTAGGTTTAGGTTGCTGTGTCTCTTGTTGGTTCACCCTAATTAGGATTTAAGTGTTCCTATCAAGTTGCATGTGTTTTGTTACATTGTGTAGTGTAATTGTCTTCAGTTTTGAGTGTACTGTTAGAGTTGTCTACGTCTTTGTCGTAAACTGTTTTAAAGAGCAGGTAAGTACTATTGGTGAGAATGGTTTGACTCATGTCATACTTGTGTAGAGCTGTATTCTCTTCGGTAAAGACTGTTTGGGTGTCGGCTTTACTATGAGTTACCACTCTTCGACTTTCGAAAGGGTGCTTTTAGACCTTGTTCAGTTCCTACAGGTGAAAGTGGTGAAGATAAGTTGTATCATAACCTTCGGGATCGGTGTCGTTAGTCTGTGATTTATTTTTATTTTCCATAGTCTTAACCTTTCCTTCACCATTTAGCAGTGATCTACGTCTATTGTACTAGGATGTATATCTTTCGAGATTGTTGAGGTGGGATCTTGATGATCTAAATTATTTCCTTAAGACGTCTCATCCTTCTATGTTCTAATTGTAATTCTGTAACGAACGTAAAGAAATGTGACTGTTACTTTATGATGTTTCCACTACATTTTTCTTTGTGGAAAATTTAAACGTGTTCCTGAAGGGGCCACCAGGTCACGATGTCAAGACGTGTGGTTTACGTCTCCCGGGTCCAAGATAGGGACCGGTCCCTTGTTCTACGGTGTTCGGTGGTGATTCTCAAGTGCACGAAGTCGATTTCTAGGGTGTGCGACGTTATTTCTAGTTTCTGGGGTACATAGGTCGATTCTGGGTCGTGTCGGTTTATTTATGTATTTGTTTCCATTAGTTAATTAATTTAACGTGGTTTTATTTGTGGTGTTGGTGTGTACATTCTTATTTATACTGGTTTCTCCACTTTCTACATATACGACTCTTGATATTTTTTGATTGTGTCCTATAATTTCACCTAAGTTTCTTTCTATGGGGTACGATAACCTAACTTTCTTAATTATGACCATTTACTGTTATGTTGGGTTTTGTTACCTGTCTAACTTACTCTAGGTATAGTTGAATAGGTAAAGAGGGTCTTGATCTTGTTTATATTTTTAAATTTACCTTGGTATTTTCCGGGTCTTGACGGTTTCGTTATGACCCCTCTTTTTGTCTCGGCCTCCATATTGAGAGGATCTGAAGTCTGTTATGACGTTTCGATGTCATTGGTTTTGTCACACCATAACCATATTTTTGTCTGTATGTAGTTGTCTTGTCTTATCTCTCGGGTCTTTATTTGAGTGTATGGGAACCAGTTAATTAGAAGTTGTTTCCTCCGTTCTTATATGTCACCTATTTTCTGTCAGACAAGTCGTTCACGACGACCCTCTCAACTTGGCGAGGTACATTTAGTGACTTCAATCTTGTGTGAGAGTCTGGTACGATTTTTTATTTGAACTGAACGGAATTTCTGAAGTTGTATTCTGTAATGTGATATTTTGAGGATCTCCTCTCTTTTCCGTTTTGTAAGAGACTGTATTTAGTATGGTGACAAAAGAATCCAGTCAGAGGGTTCCGTTATCTTTATTTTGTTTCTATTTGTTTACCTTGAATGATTTTGTTTAGAAACGTTTCGTTCCTTTCGGTATTTAATTTACTTTTCTGTTGGATATCTTACCTTCTTTTATAAACGTTTACTACACTGACTGTTCCCCGAAGGGACCACCGAGTCACCATTTCTTAGGCGGACGTTACTTCCTCGGTATTCGAACTAGGGACCCAGCCCTTCTAGAGGACCTCCTCCCGTACCGTTGAGTGAGGTCATAAGAACGGACCTCTTAGGGTACCTGTCTCCTCGGACTGTCCGATGGCAGGGGCCCCAGTGTTTCTCAGTCTGTACTGACTTCACTGAACCGACCGTCCATCCGTACTAGTTCTTGAATTAATGGTTTTATATGTTCATCGAGTATGTAGAGTTGTTGTTGTTGTTTTTGGTTTGTTGGACTAGTTTTTACCCGTCTTCTAGATCTGTAAAGAGGTTTCTGTTTTATATCTTGTACTTTTCTACGAGTTATGGTAGTAATAAGTGAAGTCAAGTCAAGTCAGGGAGTCAGTACAGGCTGAGAAACGCTGGGGTACTTAGTGTCGTGCGGTCCGGAGGGACAGGTAGTGGTTGAGGGTCTCAGGTGGGTTTGGGTACAGGTAACTCAGCCACTACGGTAGGTCGGTAGAGTAGGAGACAGCAGGGGAAGAGGACGGGGGTTAGGGAGGTCATAGTCCCAGAAAAGGTTACTCAGTTGAGAAGCTTACTCCACCGGTTCCATAACCTCAAAGTCGAAGTCGTAGTCAGGAAGGTTACTTATGAGTCCTGACTAGAGGAAATCCTACCTGACCAACCTAGAGGAACGTCAGGTTCCCTGAGAGTTCTCAGAAGAGGTTGTGGTGTGAAGTTTTCGTAGTTAAGAAGCCGCGAGTCGGAAGAAGTGTCAGGTTGAGAGTGTAGGTATGTACTGGTGTCCTTTTTGGTATCGGAACTGATCTGCCTGGAAACAACCGTTTCGTTACAGAGACGAAAACTTATGCGACAGATCCAACCAGTATTGTAAGGAAGGTTCCTCATTCGCAGAAAATTAAAGTACCGACGTTAGTGGTAGACGTCACTAAATAATCTCTTTATGTTTAGTTGTGTTGTTCCTCCACAGTGAAGTGTGGTCAGTCTTACCGGTATTAATTTTGCAGATGTTTATTGTTTACGACCTGTCCCATACCTCTTCTCCCTTGGGAGGATGTGACAAGAGTCCACATTCAACTACGTCGGTGACACCTTTTGTCATACCTCTAACACTTTTTTTGATTTGCATCTAAATTTAATACTAGGTGGTTTGGGTGAGGACCCGTATATAGGTCCGTTTTGACATCAAGTTTTTCTATCTGCGTGGGGATACAAGTGTCTCTGTGATGAGTGTTATCAGTTCTGTACCTTCGTTGTATTTACAGGCAGTTGTCTACTTACCTATTCTTTCTACAACATGTGTATATGTGACTTTATGATGACTCGGTTATATTCCTTACTTTACTGCAGTGACGTCGTCACCTACACTGATCTCTGACGGTGCCCTTCTCTTCAGTCTTTATCTCTGTTTATGACACACTATAGTGAATTGTATGACTTGGATTTTATTTTGTGTCTCTGACACAGTTTTACCGTCTCCTCACTCTATACCTCGAGTGGAAGAGGGTGATTATGTAGTTTTTATGTAGGTGTCCACCTTACTAAGAGTGTCTTGTAGATGGCTCGCGACCGTCTTCCGGGTCCTGAAAGTGTTCCCACTCTTTTAGTGCATTGACATGTTCCGTTTTCTTTTTTCTCTCTCTCTCTCTTTCCTTAGTTCTGTCCGGGACTCGGGGACCCTCCCGTACCATTTGCACCTTTCTAAAGGTATGTGACCCTTCAGGCGAGAGGTCGGACTCTACGAACGTGACCCCACTCGTCCTCGACCCGCGACTCTGAGCCCGAAGTCTCCCTTCTGGGTCCTCTCCTGACCCCAACCGACACACCCCTGTCGGACTCCCCGATTCCACACCAGTGGTGTTGACTCCCTCACACCCTTCCTCGGACCCGATACTGACCCCACCCGTGTTCTTCCCCCCCCCCTGACGGTATCCTCGAAGGAAGAGGTGTGCGAGAGTCCGTCGTCCCGCGGTGGATGTGTGCGAGGTCCCCACCCACACTCGGAGACGACGGTAGAATTCTGAGGTCTCCGACTGTGTCTGACGAGGACGACGACTCCCACGGACCTAGCCCGTGGTTGACGACGGGGGCGGAAGGACCTCGGACACATCCGGTGCGTGGACGTGTAGAAGATAGTTCCCCTATTGCCGGTCGTGTGCGACTCCTTTTTCTGTCGTGCGTGGGTTTGGTCATTGACGGGAATGCGGGGGTTTTATACTTTGAGTGTGCTGGATGGGTACCAGAAAGGGAGAACATTTTTCGGGGGGTTCCATGAAAGCACCACCAGGTCACCCATCCTGTGGTTCGAGGGTTACCCTGGACTCAAGGTAGGGACCAGTCCCTTGATATAGGGTGTACGACTCTCCTTCTGGACAATGTCGGTTTATTCACTTTTGTTTAATTTTTTTTTTTTTCGAAAGTTCTAATATCTTTTATTGACAAAGAGGGTTTGGGTCTTTCATTCTCTTTACATTCGTTTCACTTCTCCGTTTCCTTGGTCATGGTCAATTTTCTGGTTTCAAGAGGACTCCTTGTTACTGCGTCTGGACAGTCAGATTGTCTGCGACTGAAGTTTCGCCTCCATTACTTTTGTGACTTCCTTAATTCTTTCTGATAGTTGTCTTTACGTCTACTGACGATTTTTTCCTTGATCTTTGATATTCCTCCTCGTTCTTTTAATTCTTTTAAGTAAACAACTCTGTTTTCGACTCGAGTTCCGTTACTTATCGTCTTATTACACCTACTTTCTTATTTACCCCTCCCCCAAGTCCTAAGCCTTGTGTACATATGGGTGCCACCTAAGTACGACTACATACCGTTTTGGTTATGTCATAACATTTCATTTTATTTCATTTTTTTTTTTTTCTTATTTACTGGACAATCTTATTGCCTTTAACAGGTTAGTTTTGTTTGTTTGGTTGGGTCTTTTGGTTTTTTTTTTTACCTCCGTCATTCTCCCTGGATACCCTACTGTATTTCGTACGGTTAGATGTGTATCATCCTTAAGGTCTTCCTCTTATTTCTCTTTTCCTCTAACTTTTACGTAAACTTCTCTCAAACCGACTTTTGAAGGGTTTAGATTTCTTCTTGTGTCTATGGGTCCATGTCCTTCGTGTCTCCCAAGGTTTGTTCTACTTGTGTCTGTCTAGATATGACTTTGGACACTCTTTTTATTACGTTTTCAATTCCCTCTTAAGATTTCCATCGTTCTCTATTTCTTTCTTCAATTAATGTTTCCCTAGGAGGCATTCCCATAGTCGACTAAAGAGATATCATTGTGACGTCCGGTCTTCTCTCACCGTCTTATGTAAGTTTCAGAATTTTCCCTTTTCAGAGGTTGGGTTTTATCAGCTGAGACTTTCTAATAGTTAATCTTATCCTCCTCTTTATTTCTTAAAGAGTCTTTTCGTTTTTTTGTGTTATGATTTGTATAGAATTTCCTTTATAATTACAGAAGAGATTTATCTTTTCTTGTTTTTCTATACCGTTCTTTTTTTAGTGTTAACCTTTCATTGAGTGAGCTTAATCAGTCATATGTCAGTTTTTCTTTTTTTTTTTGATCAACACTTTCACTACTGTTTATGTTTCTTGTCGTTTTTCTATTTATACTTCTACATTTTTTCCTGTGACTTTAGTATTTTACACCCCTTCCTCTCATTCTTTTACGTCTAAGAAAAATTATATAGACTCGGATATATACTGACAGTCAGGTTTCGTTCGTCTATATCCTTCTCTAATTGTATGAACTGTTTCCCATTGGTGTTTAACTTTTGTGTGTTATCTAAGTGTTTTTGGTTTTTCTTCTCTTGTGTTCGTGTCTTATTTTCCTTTGGTAGTTTGGTGTTTCTTTTTCTTATCTTTGTTTGTTGTCTCTTTGTTTCGTAGTTGACCTTTTATTTCAAATTTTACCGATATTTATACATGCATAGTTAAAATTGATAGTTACCTGACTTGCGAGGTCACTTTTTTGTCTCGCCTTCTGATCTAATTTTTTGTTCACGGATGTTATACGACGGCTGTTCTCTGGATGGAATACCGTTTCCTGTGCATGGCTAACTTCTTCCCTACCTTTTTATATAAAGTGCGTTTACCTTTACTATTCTTCACTCTCAGGGTTACGAGTATAGTCTGTTTTATCCGAAATTTCGTCTCCGGTATTTCTTTCTGTCTCTTCCTGTTATATAATTATATTGGTATTTGCCAGTTATGTTCCTGTCCTAAAATCTGGACAGTTGTACGTACACACATTATACGCACGCACGCACGAGTAAACACAGACTACGACGTTGGTGTACCTGACATCAGGTGACCCGAGGAGACAGGTACCTTAAGAGACCGGTACTTATGACCTCACCCATCGGTAAAGGAAGAGATCCCCTAGAAGGGACGTTACCCAGAGGCCGTGACGTCCGTCTAAGAAGTGGTGACTCCGGGGACCCTTCGGGACGTGGATTCTGTCCTCGTGGGTTTATGCATTTCATCTATGGCTGTCTGTTTCCCTCTCTACCTATCCTTATGTCAGTATGACCCTCCGGAATTGTAGGGTGGGTGTAGTTACCCGTCTAGAAGATCTGTCTTTCAGTTACTCCGTTGTCTCTGGGATTTACTATATTAACTTCTCACTTTGAGCTACCTATAAAAGTCCTGCAATACAATTTTTTTTTTGGGTCTCATATGTAAGAAAAGTTTGTGTGTACCTCGGAAGAGACCTAACTGGTGTTTGATCCCGTATTCTGATTGAAGTTGTTTAAATTTTCATGTCTTTAACAAAGTTTAGTAGAAGGGACTGGTGTGACCGTACTTTGATTTTTAGTTGGTGTCCTTTTCTTTACTCCCCTTTTTTTTTTGATAATGTACCTCTGATTTGTTGTACGATGCTCTTTTGTTTACCCAGTTGTTTAGTTTTTCCTTTAATCTCTTTTAGAACTCTGTGGTTGAATTTCTTACTTGAAAATACCAACGGTCCCTCTTCCTACCCCCTTCCCTATCAATCCTTCAAACCCTACCTGTACATGTGTGACGATATAACTTTGAGACGAGTTACAGTATACCGTCGGACCTACCTTCCCCTCAAACCCACTCTTGTCTACATACCTTCTCGAGGAAGGGACAAGTGGACTTTGATAGTTTTGTAACACTTAGTCGGTATAGGGTTGTGTTTTATTTTTCTATTTTTTGCTTATGGAGCTCTGTTTATTATTACTATTGTGTTGGTACGTTTCAGATTCCTACGTCGTTTTCGTCAAGGATCTCCCTTCAACTGTTACTGTGTCCGGAAGGAGTTTTTGGTTTGTACTTTTTAGAGTTGATTTGTTGGATTCGTCGGCTGACTTTGTTAACCTTTTTCTTCTTCTCGTTTTGGATTCCAGTCGTCTTCCTTCCTTTATTATTTCTAGTCCCTCTTTTATTGATTTTATATCTAGTTTTTGGTTATCCTTTTTTAGTCATTTTGGTTCTCGACCTCGAAGGGACCACCAGGTCACCAATTCTTAGTCGGAACGTTACGTCCCCTGTGTCCAAGATAGGGGCCGGGGTCTTCTCGGTGTACGTCGTCCAGTTGATTCGGACACGTGGTGTTGATGACTCGGACCCGAGATCTCGGGTGTCCAACTTTATGACTCGGTGCACGGGGTTGATGACTTTAGGTACACGGGTCTCGGACACGAGACGTTTCTCGGTGGTGCCACTCTTCGGGGTCGTGGTGTTGGCCTCTCATCGGGGCCGAGTAGTGTTGAACCCTTGCGGTCACGGGTCGTTGTCGGGGACACGTCGGTGTTTATTTGTTGTAAATTTTGTTTGTTGGGTTAGGTTTTTCACCCACCCTTCTAAAGAGGTTTCTTCTGTAGGTCTACCGGTTATCCGTACTTGTTTACCCAGTTGTTTCGTTGTACGATGATCTCTTCTCGTCTCTTTATTGAGGTCCTCCTTACTTCTGCGACTCGACTTCACCTTTGTTGCCGGCCAACACCTACACAGACCACCACTGTCAGTTCAGGTTACAACATTTCTTGGTATATCGTATCCCTGGACCTTACAATCCAGGTACTTAGTTCCTTTTAACCTTCAGCAGTTTGTCCTCTACCGTTCTCACTTGTATCTGTAAAATCCTTAGTCACTTGATTTTACCTGACCTTACCCACCTAAATTAAGTCTACTGGTGATATAGATGATGACACCCGTTTTTAGGGAATTTTCTTTACCTCATCGGGAGTATCAGTTGTTTTCTCAGACTTTACGTCATGAACCCATGTTAGAGTTTTTGCTGTCTTACTAAACAAAGAAAGGTTCCGTTTGGTAAGTTATAGTGTCATTAGGTTCGGATACAGGGTTGGTGATTACGACTTCTTCGACTTCAACTTACCCAGATACTTCTGGATGTTCTGGAAGATCTTGATTGTGGTTTTTTTCTACGGGAAAAGGTAGTACCCCCTGACCTTATGTTTTCATCCTCCAGTTCTCTGTGGACCTCATTGTCCGTTCGAACCGGAATCTCATGTTTTGCTTCGTCCCGTTTTCGATTTTCTCAAAACGGTTCTTTTACGTGACCAGTATCGTTTGTGAGAGAAGGTTGTTATGTTCTCTTCTGAGATGTGTACCTGTAGTGGTCTACCAGTTATGGTTTTAGTCTGACTAATATAAGAAACGTCAACTTCTACTTCTTCGAGACATGTCAGTCGTTTTTGTTCTGGTCCTCGACTGACACCGAGGCTAGTACTTGAGGAATAACGGTTTAAGTCTGCATTTAACTTCTGTCATCCCTTTTGGTGATCTGGTAAGTCCATACTGGATTTAGTTTAGGGAATGCTAATATGTCACCTTTACTGTTTATCTAAGGTCCCTAATCTAGCCTGTCTGTCTCACGGACTTCTTGGTACCTGTCTTCAAACACTGTAACATGTTCTCCGTCACTAGTTCTTGTAGGGGTTCTTTTTTTTTACGTTTTTCCGTTTTACCAACAGACTCCTCCGGAATGTTTATCGACTCTTTTCTCCTCTTCACTTTCGGTTTCCTGTTTTCCTTTTTATATTCGTAGACTTACGTTTCAAGGTTTCTTATCGTTCCTTTCTACTCTTTCAGAAGGAGTCACTAGTCACGTTTCTTTACCTCCTTTTGTTATCTGATCCTTTCTGATCTCTAGAGAAGTTCTTTCAATCTTTATGGTTCCCTTGTGCAGTACGTTTCTACCCGAGTTATTTCCTGTCTTTACCATACCTGGATTGTCTTCGTCTTCTATAATTCTTCTCTTATGTGTCTTCTTGACATGTTTTTTCTAGAAGTACTGGGACTATTAGTTCTACCACACTAGTGAGTGGATCTCGGTCTGTACGACCTTACGTTTCAGTTCACCCGGAATCCTTCGTAGTGATGCTTGTTTCGATCACCTCCACTACGTTGAGGTCGACTCGATAAAGTTTAGGATTTTCTACTACGACGATTTCACGATGTGAGTTATACGGTCGTTTAAACCTTATGAGTCGTCACCGGTGTCCTGACCTTTTCCAGTCAAAAGTAAGGTTAGGGTTTCTTTCCGTTATGGTTTCTTACAAGTGGGATAGTGTGTTAACGTGAGTAGGGTGTACGATCGTTCCATTACGAGTTTTAAGAGGTTCGATCCGAAGTTGTCATACGTTTAACTTTTGAAGGTCTACAAGTTCTAGCTAAATCTTTTCCGTCTCGTTGGTCCGTAGTTTAACGGTTGTAGACAACCTAGTATCTTTTTCGTCCTCTTAAGATCTTCTTGTAGATGAAGACGAAAAACTGTTACGATTTCGGAAACTGACACACCTAATGTTGTTTGACGCCTTTTAAGACTTTCTCTACCCTTAAGGTCTGGTGGACTGGACGGAGAACTCTTTGGACATACGTCCAGTCCTTCGTTGTCAATCTTGACCTGTACCTTGTTGTCTGACCAAGGTTTATCCTTTTCCTCATGCAGTCCCGACATATAACAGTGGGACGAATAAATTGAGTATACGTCTCATGTAGTACTCTTTACGACCCGACCTCCTTCGTGTTCGATCTTAGTTCTAACGGCTTTATAGTTATTGGAGTCTATCCCTCTACTGTGGTGGGAATACCGTCTTTCACTTCTCCTTGGTTTCTCGGAGAACTACTTTCACTTTCTCCACTCACTTTATCGGTCGAATTTTGGGTTGTGAGTTTTTTATTTCTAGTACTGTAGACCAGGGTGGTGAAGTACCGTTTATCTACCCCTTTTTACCTTTGTCACTGTCGGAATTAAAAGAACCCGAGGTTTTAGTGACATCTACCACTGATGTCGGTACTTTAACTTTCTACGAACGAGGAACTTTCTTTTTGATAATGTTTGGATCTGTCGAATAATTTTTGTCTCTGTAATGAAACGGTTGTTTCCAGGTATATCAGTTTCGATACATACCAAAAAGGTCATCAGTACATACCTGCACTCTCAATCTGGTATTTCTTCCGATTTGCGGTTTATTAACTACGAAAAATTCAGAACTCTTCTCAAGAACTCTTCTGAGAACTCTCAGGGAACCTGACGTTCCTCTAGTTTGGTCAGTTAGGATTTCCTTTACTTAGGACGTATAAGTAACCTTCCTGATTACGATTTCGACTTGGAGGTTTTGAAACCGGTGGACTACGCTTCACGACTGAGTAACCTTTTCTGGGACTACGACCCTTTCTGACTTCAGTCCACCACTTCCCCTCCTGTCTCCTGTTCTACCAACCTACCGTAGTCACTGAGTTACCTGTACTCAAACTCGTTCGAGATCCTCTACTACTTCCTGTCCCTTCGGACCACACGACGTCAGGTACCCCAGTGTCTCTCAACCTGTGTTGACTCGTTGACTTGTTGTTGATATCCGTACGTTTCTACGAGTTGTAGTGATTAATAATCTCTTTACGTCAAAGAGATTACTATGTTATTCCATAGTGGAGTGTCGTCAGTCTTACCGGTAGTAGTTTTCCAGACGTTTTTTATTTGCGACCCCTCCTACACGTCTATTCCCGTGGGAGAATGTAATAACCACCCTTACATTTAATAGTGTCGGTAATACCTCTTGTCATACATCCAAGGAAATTTTTGATTTTTGATGGTATACTACGTCGTTAGGGTGAGGACCCGTGTATGATCTGTTTTTGGTATTAAGTTTTACTATGTTCGTGGGGTCACAAGTGACGTCGTGATGTATGTTGTCGGTCCTATACCTCTGTCAGATTTACATGTAGTTGTCTCCCTACCTGTTTCTCTATACCGTCCTGAAGGGACCACCGGGTTAGCGATTCCGAAGTGCGAGGGTTACGTCCTCAGAATCAAGATATGGACCAGTCTCCTGATCGAAGGTGTACGAGTTGACTCTCAGACGTACGACGGTCGTTTCTAGGGTGTACGGTATTGTTCTGGTCCGCGTCGGTTTATTTGTTTATGATTTTTTTTTTTTTTCTATTCCGTGTATATGTCCCTCATAATGTGTTGGTGTTTTCCTTGTTTTAGTACGGTAAACGTTTCTACATCTACCTAGATGTCTGACAGTATGTGTCACTTCATTCAATCTTTCTCTTTTTGTTCGTAGTGTATAAATCCGTACGTACGTCATAGAGCCTTTTACCATGTCTACTCGGATGAAGGTTTCGTCTTTTCGTCTTTGTCTGTATGTCTACGTCTCTTGTTTACACACCTGAGGTTTCCCCTTCACCTCCCTACACCTTACTTATTTCTTGGACCCTATCTGTATATGTGTAATAATACATATTTTATCTATTGTTTACTCTTGAGACGAGTTACGATACACCACAGGATTTACCCTTCCTTTAGGTTTTACTCCCCCATTTACATATACATACCGACCAATTGACGACATGTCGTCTTTTATTGTATTGTAACATTTCGTTGATATGGGGTTATTTTAAAAAAATTTTTTCTTATTTCTCTATTAAAGTTGTCTGACTAATGGTCTTCACTTTGTTTTAGACATTGAATTTTTTTTTTGTTTTGGTTTTTTGTTTGTTGTGGGATATTTGTTTTCAGGTCCTGGTCTACCGAAGTGCCCTCTTAAGATGGTTTGTATTATCTTGAATATGGTTAAGAGTTTGAGAGGGTTTTCTGTACTCCTCTGTTGTGAGGGTTTATGTAAGATACTGCGGTGGACTATGGTTTTGGTTTTTTTTTTTTTTTGTGGGGTGGTTTTCTCTTTTGATGTCCGGTCATAGAAACTACTTATATCTACGTTTTTAAGAGTCGTTTTATAATGGTTTGGTTTAGGTTGTTGTGTATGTTCGTTAGTATGTGGTACTGGTTCACCCTAATTAGGGTTCAAGTTGTTCGTATCAAGGTATATGTGTTTAGTTACATTATGTGGTGTAATTGCTTTCATTTTTTGGTGTACTAGTAGAGTTATCTACGTCTTTTTCGTAAACTGTTTTGAGTTGTAGGTAAGTGGTATTTTTGAGAATGGTTTGACCGATATCGTCCTCGTGTGGAGTTTTATTCTTTTCTGTAAAGACTGTTCGGGTGTCAAGAGTCGACTCTTGAAAGGGCGATTTTAGACCTTGTTCTGTTCGTACAGATGAGTGTGGTGAACATAAGTCGTCTCATGACCTTCAGGATCGGTGCCGTTAGTCTGTCATTTTTCTTTATGTTCCGAGTCGAAAGGCTTAGCTTTTCGTTCTCTACTTTGACAGTGCCTACGTATATTGTACTATGATATATATCTTTCGGGATTCCTGAGGTGTGACTTTGATGATCTAGATTATTTCCTTAAGTCGTTTCATCGTCCTCTTTTCTAACTGTAAGTCTTTTTCTTGTTTCGTCCTCCATATTGAGAGCGTCTGAAGTCTGTTACGATGTTTCGATATCATTAGTTTGTCACACCATAACCATGTTTTTGTCTGTATCACTCGTTGTCTTGTCTATCTCTCGGGTCTTTATTTGGTGTGTGGGTACCGGTTAATTTGAAGCTGTTTCCTCCGTTCTTATATGGTACCTTTTTTCAGAGAAGTCGTTCACGACGACCCTATCCACCCGTCGACGTACATTTAGACACTTCAATCTTGTATGGAAGTGTAATACGGGGTTTTATTTGAGTTTAATTGAATTTCTGAAGTTTTCTGTACTGTAATATTCTCTCTCTTCCGTCGTATCCGTTTTGTAAGAGACTGTATTTAGCATGGCTACAAAACAATACAGCCAAAGGGTTCTGTTATCTTTATTTTTGTTTTTATTTGTTCACCTTGGATTATTTTGAATCCTCGAAAGTGTGTCGTCTCCTTCGGTATTTATTTTTCTGTCCGATACCTTACCCTCTTTTATAAACGTCTACGATACTGACTGATCCCGAATTTAAGGTTTTATGTATTCGTCGAGTATGTTGACTTGTGGTGGTGGTGGTTTTATTTGGTCACCTTATTGCACGTTTCCTGGATTTATCTGTAAGGAGGTTTCTGTTTTATGTCTACCCGTTGTCCGTGTACTTTTCTACGAGTTGCAGTGATTAGTAATCTCTTTACGTTTAGTTTTGATGTTGTTCCATATGGGTCCGTGGTCAGTAGTTCTTCGGATGTTTGTTATTTACGACCTCTCCTACACCTCTTTTACTGTCGGAGAATGTGACAACCCTTACATTCGACCACATCGAGGATACCTTTTGTCATACGTCCAAGGAGTCTTTTAATTTTTATTTTAATGGTATACTAGGTCGTTAGGTTAGGGTGTGACGCCATATATGGACCTCTTTTGATATTAAGTTTTTCTATGTACGTACCCCGAAGGGACCCTCGAGTCACCACTTCTCAGGTGGTCGGTTAAGTCCTCTGTACCCAAGCGAGGGACCAGGTCCTCCTAGGGTGTAACGGTACCTTGTTGATTCGGACACCCGGTGTCGATAACTCGGACACGAGATTTCGGGTCCTTGACGTTGATTATTTCGGGCACACGGGATCTCGGCTACGAGGCGTTGAGCTCTTCAGTACCGTTGCTCCTCGGGTGTATGGTGCTGATCTCTCATCGAGGGTCGAGTGACGTTGATCTCGTTTCGCGCCGTCCTTGCCTCCGGGTCCCGTCGGTCTTATTTATTTATTAATTTTTTTTTGGGGTGCGTACGTCACATTGTAAGTGGGTAGGTGAGTGTCTGTCGGTGACATAACGAGTGCCTGGGTGAACATTGGTGGTTGGTCTCGTTGTCTTTTTATAGCCGTTCTGGGTCCTATAGAGCTGCACTCGGGCGGTTCCGGGGAAGGACCCGCAGATTGACCCGTCAAAGGGACACGTACTTGGAGTTACTTATCCCGGTGTGTCCTGTCTGAGTGTCCACGAGACACAATGGGCCAGTGTATGAAGCCCTACTTTGTAAACTAAAGTAAAGGGTTGGTTGTAAAACGAAAGTTATAAAGTGACAACCTAAGGGACTAACAGTCACCAATTCTTAGGCGGACGGTTACCGTCCCCTGTGTGTCCAAGATAGGAAACAGACCCTTCTAAGGTGTACGACGTCTCGTTGATTCCGACATCAGGTGTTGTACTCTGCGGTGGCGTCACTCTTCGGGTTCGGGGCATTGATCTCTTTCGGGAACGTGTTGTTGTTTCTGGGTCGGGTCGGATTTTATTCATTTATTTATTTTTGTTTTTAAACTTTTATAAAGTGACGACAATAAAATTCCAGAAGAACATCTATCGGAAATAGTGTAATTCTTTACAGGAAGATAAGGTTCAAAAGATACTCATAAAATAAAAATTACTTACCCAGTACGTAAAGTAAGTTATGCAGTATACCAGATGACTAATACACTAAAGATACGTAAAAAGACGAGTAAACTGTTTAATATATCATCTAAAATGTCTCAATTTGGTCGGACATAGGGATCTTATTTGGATGTTATTTATTTCAGGGGTCTTAGTAGTGTCACATAGTAGTAAGTAGGATAAACAACGGCCCAAACCAGACTATCATAGACGAACCCAAAAACGTAGATAACTTATTTGCGTACGTATACTAACCGGATACTAAAAAAAAGAAGTTTAAAAAACCATCTAAAACCAAAGTCTCGTCGTGACCCGATTATATAATTTTTAACAAAGGGGGGGAAAAAAAGAGAAAAGACTTTTTTAAGAACTTTTTTTAATATAAACAATGATTTGAAATGGCACCTTAAGTCAACACTTCGTAGGACCGCAAAATGGACACCATTCTGAAGTGACTTATGAGTCAATTAAAATATGTTTTGGGAAGTCTAAGGCGTAAAGAAGATCATATTCAAATCGAATGTTCGAAACTCTATAAACACGCAAGGTAAGTTTAGAAATTAACTATTTAAATTTTTTATATGTCAGTATCCAAAAATTATGGAACTTCTAAACTTCGTTACAAGATAAAAGGAAAGACGGAGACAGGTGTACATGAAAGGATGACAAAAGGAATTAGCCGGAGGACCCTCTAATTAGTTAAACAAATAAGAAAAAGTATTTTGTCACAGCTTCAAAATTTTTCTAGGTACGTGGGGATACAAGTACCGTCGTGACAAGTGTTCTTGGTTCTGTACCTTTGCTGGACTTACAGGTAGGTGTCTACTTACCTATTTTTTCTACACGGCTATGATTGTGTATATATACCTTAAATCCTTCTACCGTTACTGCTGGGACATACGTTCTGTCCCTTTCTCTGTGTCTACACATATTACCTGAAAACCTGAGTCTCCCTCTCCCTCTCCCACCCTACTAAACCCTCTTACTGTAAGATTGTACATATGATAGTACATTCTTAACTTAGCGGTCAGATACAGACTACGTCCTATGTCGTACGAACCTCGACCACGTACCCCTACTGGGTCTCTCTACAATACCCCTCCCTCCACCCTCCCCCCAAGTACAAACCCTTACGTACATTCTTAATTTCTAAAATTTTAAATTTTTTTTTTTTTTTTTTCTACACGGGGTCCCTACGTCACCTCACAATCAGTGTTTTTCCTTGTGATCTTCTGGTAAACGTCGTTGTGCCTACCTTGATCTCTAAAAGTGTGAGTCAGTCAGTCTTTCTCTTTCTGTTTATGTGTAGGGAATGTACGAATTGGATTGTATACCGTGTTTACTTGGACAGATGAGGACCTGTGTCTTTAGTCTCAACGCCAACGGTTCCTCCCCCTTACCTCTCCTTACCTGACCCTCAAACCCCAATCATCTACGTTCGGTAATATATATATATATATATATATTTCCTATTTTCGTCCACTGTACCCAAGTTAGGGATCCAGTCTTCTAGGGGACCTCTTCCTTTACAACTACGTGAGGACATAAGAACAGACCCTTTAGGGTACCTGTCTCCTCGGACCGCCCGATATACATGTCAAGTACCCTAGAGTTCTTTGACCTGTGTATAATCGCTGATTTATCATTGTTGCTGTTTGTTGTTTCAGGGTAACATGTCGTGTCCCCTGATATAGGTTAGAACACCTTATTAGACACTACCTTTTCTTATAAAATTTTTTCTACATACACACACACATATATGTGTGTGTGTGTATATTGACTTAGTGACAACATGTAGTCTTTAATTTTGTTGTAACATTTAGTTGATATGAAGTTATTTTTACTATAACTAAAATTTTTAATATGGTTATAATCACGACTGTTGGGGGTTTCCCGTTCAGGATCATTTATGGATAAAATAGTGAGATAGACGGGTTCTGTGACCCTTTTTTAATTTCTTCCGTCGACACTCTTGGGTTTAGGGGTACTTATTCGATAACCAGAACCGGAGACATCATAGATTGTTATCTCTATCCGAACTCCTCCGTTTCTCCTAAGTCTCCGTTGTTACTTACCGTGTTAGAGTCGTCGTTGGGACCGGAGGCGGGGAGGAACCCCAATGGGGGGAACACTGTCGGGTACCACTCCCGTTCTGATCTTTTAGATCTAGTCTCGGTGACGGGTCGACCCTTACCTGAACAAAATTTATTTCGTTCCTCCCGACAGCCTTCCTGTTTACGGAGGACGTACCTTTTGTAGGTGACCCTGGGACGGACTGTACGTTTAGTCTCTTGGTAACTTTCACCTCAACGGGAGCAGGACTTTCCCTGAATCCAGAGGGTTTGACTACGACCGTCTCTCCTGACTTCGGACTGCCCCGGGTTTTGGTAGGGACCGAGGGTTTCCTGTGGACTAGTAAAGGACCCTCCTCGGAGTCCATTGGGAATTGTATCGCCCACCCTTTCAAACAAAAACAATAATTATCTAGGTGGATGAGACACGACTGAAAAAGGGGACCTAGGAACAGGAGGGGTGGACATGTCATTGCTCCTAGCTCTTCGGGTTTCGGTTCGCTAAGTGTACTGTGTGTGGGGAGTCGATGAAAGATCCTTTCGAATGGAATCGTGTCGTCGAGGACGAGTACGGACTCACGGGGTAGGGGAACGACTCTTCCCTCTACAAGTAAGTTAAGGTCCGCTCTCAAGTTAAACCTCTAAGGTGGGGGCTCTCCGTGAGTGTTCCTCTTTCGTGACGAGAACCGGTACCTCGGGTGGGGTCAGTGGGAGTCTCCTCCAGAGGGGAAGTGGGGCATAACAAAGAGTCCATTTGGGGAGACAGACCCTGTGACTCCAAGGAACTTTCACGATGTTACACGGAAATCCAGTACAAAGTAACTTCGGGTTAGGACTACTGGGTGTCTTTTGTGTCATTGGGAACTCTGGACTCCGGGTTACTTCAAGTCGTATATTATTGGGTCAAGAATTTTATACCCGAAAATGTTGGGTCGGTTAAATACACATTATAATACAACCGTGTTTACATTAAAGTCAAAAACGTAACAACTTTAAACGGTAAACTATAATCTTATGTAAGAATTTATCTACAGTAATAGAATATATAGTGAAATTGCACGTAAAGAGTGAAATACAAAAAAAACGACAAATATAGAAGTCAAGTCAAGTCAAGTCAGCGAGTCAGTACAGGTTGAGAAACGCTGGGGTACTTAGCGTCGTGTGGTCCGGAAGGACAGGTAGTGGTTGAGGGCCTCAAGTGAGTCTGAGTGCAGGTAGCTCAGGCACTACGGTACGTCGGTAGAGTAGGAGACAGCAGGGGAAGAGGAGGACTGGGGTTAGGGAGGGTGGTAGTCTCAGAAAAGGTTATTCAGTTGAGAAGGGTACTCCACCGGTTTCATGACCTCAAAGTCGAAATCGTAGTAAGGACGGTTTCTTTAGGGTCCCAACTAGAGGAAGTCTTACCTGACCAACCTAGAGGAACGTCAGCTTCCCTGAGAGTTCTCAGAAGAGGTTGTGGTGTGAAGTTTTCGTAGTTAAGAAGCCGCGAGTCGGAAGAAGTGTCAGGTTGAGAGTGTAGGTATGTACTGGTGACCTTTTTGGTATCGGAACTGATCTACCTGGAATCAGCCGTTTCATTACAGAGACGAAAACTTATACGATAGATCCAACCAGTATTGAAAAGAAGGTTTCTCATTCGCAGAAAATTAAAGTACCGACGTCAGTGGTAGACGTCACTAAAACCTCGGGGGTTTTTATTTCAGACTGTGACAAAGGTGACAAAGGGGTAGATAAAGGGTACTTCACTACCCTAGCCTACGGCACTAGAATCAAAAGACTTACAACTCGAAATTCGGTTGAAAAAGTGAGAAGAGAAAATGAAAGTAGTTTTCCGAAAAATCGAGGAGAAGTGAAAGACGGTATTCCCACCACAGTAGACGTATAGACTCCAATAACTATAAAGAGGGCCGTTAGGACTAAGGTCGAACACAAAGAAGGTCAGGTCGTAAAGAGTACTACATGAGACTTATATTCAATTTATTTGGTCAGACAACAAGGTACAGGTTAAGATTGACAACGAAGGACTGGACGTATATCCAAAGAGTTCTCCGTCCAGTCCACCAGACCATAAGGGTAGAGAGAGTCTTAAAAGGTCAAATAACACTAGGTGTGTCAGTTTCCGAAACCGTATCAGTTATTTCGTCTTTATCTACAAAAAGACCTTGAGAGAACGAAAAAGGTACTAGGTCTCCTACAACCGTTAAACTAGAGACCAAGGAGGTGGAAAAGATTTTGGTCGAACTTGTAGTCCTTCAAGTGCCAAGTGTATAACAACTTCGGACCGAACCTCTTAAAACTCGTAATGAAATGATCGCACACTCTACTCACGTTAACACACCATCAAACTCGTAAGAAACCGTAACGGAAAGAAACCCTGACCTTACTTTTGACTGGAAAAGGTCAGGACACCGGTGACGACTCAAAAGGTTTAAACGACCGTATAACTCACGTCGTGAAAGTGTCGTAGTAGAAAGTCCTAAACTTTGTCGAGTTGACCTTAAGGTAGTGGAGGTGATCGAAACAAGTATCACTACGAAAGATTCCGGATACGGTCTGTTTTTCATTTAAACTCACTAAAACAATAAGATCAAGTTTTACCCAACATTTTCGTTGTCTCTAATGACTATAGTTGTTACGTTAACCGGGTCCTTGACGTCACCACCGAGTTCTTCAAAACGTTTCCTCTCGGAATTTCTACTCCTCGAATCACCCATCGGTAACCTTTAACTGTTGGTTGACTCTCGTTAGTAGTTTCGACTAGAAGAATGTTGATGTGTTCTTCCACGGGTCCTTGAGTCACAGTTGGTAAGAAACCGGTAAACTATAAACTTCGTTTAACCTTTCTTCCTTTTCGAGTTATTCACCCACGGAGTACTCGACTTCACACACGATTCAGGCTGAGACGTTGGGGCACCTTATCTCGGGCAGTCCGGGAGACAGGTACCCTAAGAGGTCAATGCTTATGACCTCACCCAACAGTACGGGAAGAGGTCCCATAGAAGGACTGGGTCCCTAACTTCGATGTAGAGAATTTAGAGGACGTGACCGTCTGTCCAAGAAATGGTGATCGTAGTACACCCTCCGGGGGTACTCGACTGTCGTTTGGTTTTTTTCAGTAAAACTTCACAACAGAGGAAAATAAGATTCGTTGTTACTTGGTAAAGAGCTAGTCTAACACCGCACACTACTTTTCACCTAAAATATACTGTTGGCCACTGCTGGTCGAGTCACCGACCTGACTCTTCTTCGAGATTTCGTGAAGAGTTTCGATTTGAAGGTGGTTTTTTTACCAGTACAAGTAACAAACCACCAGACGACGGACAGACTAGGTGATCTCGAAAGACTTAGGGTCACTTTGGTAATGTAGACTCTTCATACGAGTCGTTTGGTGACTCTACGTGGTTTTTGACGTTGTGGAGGTTTTTGATGTTGTGGATGTCGACCGTAACCAGTTGTCTTTCCCGGGTTAAGAAGAGGTACGTTACGGGTTAGTATACAACATGTTGGTTACGAAGTCTTCCACTTGTTTACAAATAGACTGGAGAGTGGTTGGCTGATGCTGAAGAAGTTCGTAGAACTGTTGAAAAAAGTCCTTTTTACGAAAGTGTTGGTCTTCCTCCATCTTTTACCAAAGGTTCTCAAGTAGTTTAGGACTTCGTCCCTAAAAATATAATATCCTTTTTTGTTTAAATGAAGAGTAGTCGTTTTTACACAACTAACATTACCAAAGACAAAACTAATTATATCTACACAAACTCGGACGTATATTAAATTTTAAGTTCCAGGTTTTGGTGTCAATGAGAACATGGTTGGAGTATAGGGACGAAGACGGACGTTTCTCCTCTTATGTCCGAACAAGTTCTGCACTTCCATCAATTACTCCGTCACCAGGGGCAAGTGAATGATCAGGGATTAGGTGTGTTGGTATGGGGATTCAAAGTCTTTTACGGTTGACAAAGGTGACGATATGGATTTCCTGTGGAAGAAAACGTAAGGAGACGTGAGTCTGAGGGTCATAGATAGAAAAACGTAAACTCACCTGTCTAGGTCTACGAGTATATTGAAGGGTCGATTGGACCTGAGACGACCAGATTCCGATGTCCCTATCGTGAGTGGTCAACCAGTCCCCAGAGAGAATATGATACACCTGTTGGAGGATTAAAGGTCAGGGTAATCCCTTCTAAGTCTACTATGGTGGTGAGTCCAGGAGGTGAAGGATCCACTTGTCCTATGACTCAGAGAGGAGTATTCCGGGTCTAAAGGTATGTTGTCTAATTCATACACCCTTTACTCGAATAGGTGGTCTACTCCTGGTTTTCCTTCAGTGACGTTGGGAGGTTGTGGGTGGGGGCTGGGGTTGTTTCTCCATTGACTCCTGGAAAGACCCCTACCGTCTTAAAACGTCCTAAACCCGAGTATCGTTTCGGCGAAATACTTCGGGATTTTCTTTCACTGGTGTTTGGGGAGTTGACACTACTTCTGTCGGTTGTCCACAAGGATCGAGATGTTATTTTTAATACCTGGTGGAGACGCAATCCAGAGGGTTTGTCTTTTTGGGAAAGAGGAGATATATCGACTCTCTGTTTATCGCTTTCGTTAGAACTCTTTCTTTTTGTTTCGACCTCCTTGGTCCGTGGGACGGAAGTCTGATATGATGTTTGATGTCATGAGTTCTGTCATACCGTGATCGAGTTTTTGTCTTTGTATTTAGTTACCTTGTCCTGTCTTTAGGTTCTTTATTTGGGTATGTGATGTCAGTTAGCTATATGCTGTTTGCTTTGTTTGTAGAGTTACCTCTTTTCGTCCAAGAAGTTATTTACAACGACCCCTTTTACCTGTCGATGTACATTTACTTACTTTAATTTTGTAAGAAAATTGTAGTATGTGTTGTAGAAAACTAGGTAGAGGATGTCATTGCCTTTATTTTTGTTTTTATTTGTTTACTCTAAGTTAATTTGAGTTTTTCGAAAACGTGTCGTTTCCTTTGGTATTTGTCTGTCGGGTGTCTTACCCTCTGTTATAAACGTTTACTAAGGTTTGTTCTCTAACTGGGGGGTTTAGATGTTTGTCGAGTATATTGAGTTATATTTTTTATTGTTTGTTTGTTTACTAAAAGGTGCCTCCAGGTCACCAATTCTAAGACACGGAGGTGAAGTCCCACGTACCCTACATCTTTAAGACGTACGGTGTTCCACACCGGTTTTTTTGGGGGGTTTTTTGTTAGTTTTTAGCCCGTCTGGGTATGTGTGTAAAGAAGTTTCTTCTACATGTCTGTCGGTTCACCCTGTACTTTTCTACGAATTGTGACGATTAATAAGTCGAGTCAAGTCAAGTCAACGAGTCAGCGCAGGTTGAGAAACGTTGGGGTACTTGGCATCGTGCGGTCCGGAGGAACAGGTAGTGGTTGAGGACCTGAGGTGGGTTTGGGTACATGTAGCTCAACCACTGCGGTAGGTCGGTAGAGTAGAAGACAGCAGGGGAAGAGGAAGACAGGGGTTGGGGAGGGTGGTAGTCTCAGAAAAGGTTACTCAGTTGAGAAGCGTACTCCACCGGTTTCATAACCTCAAAGTCGAAATCGTAGTCAGGAAGGTTTCTTGTGGGTCCTGACTAGAGGAAATCCTACCTGACGATTAATAATCTCTTTACGTTTAGTTTTGATATTACTCTATAGTGGAGTGTGGTTAGTCTTACCGGAGTAGTTTTTCAGATGTATGTTATTTAAGACCTTTCCCACACCTCTTTCCCCTTCGGATGATATGACGACTACCGTTATATTTAACCGTCTCGTTGATACCTCTTGTCCTACCTCCAAGGAATTTGTTTGATTTTTATCTTGATATCATACTTACTCGTTAGGGTGAGGACCCGGATGTGTGTCTCTTTTGGTATTAAGTTTTTCTATCTACGTGGCGTTACGAGTAACGTCGTGATAAATTTTATCGGTCCTGTACCTTTATTAGATTGACATGTAGTTGTCCCCTTACCTCCTAAAGGGACAGACGGTTACGTCCCCTGTGACCAAACTACGGACGAGACCCTTCTAAGGTGTACGGTGTCTTGTTGATTCGGACACGTAGTGTTCCTGGTTTGGGTGTGTATTGTTGATAACTCGACGGACGATGTTTATGACTTCGAGTACGCGGACGTCAGACTCTTCGGACACGGGATGTTACTTCTGAGTCACGTTTGTTTTTTTGTTTGTTTTTAAAATTTTATTTAATAAAAAAAAATTTTTTCGTTCCTTACCTAATTTTTTTCTATACCATCCTGAAGGGACCACCAGGCCACTGATTCCAAGGTGTGAGGGTTACGTCCCCCGGAGACAGACTTGTGACCAGTCCCTTATTTAAGGTGTACGATGTCGATTCACAAGTGTACGGGATTGATGTCTAGGGCGGACGATGTTGATGTCTAGGACGTACGGAGTTCTTCTGGACCGTGTCAGTTTATTTGTGTATTTATAAAAAATATTTTCTTCCATACCGTGTATATATATATTCCCTTATAAGTCAAGTCAAGTTAGCGAGTTGACACAGACTGAGACACTGGGGTACTTGGGCGTCGTGCGGTCCGGAGGGACAGGTAGTGGTTGAGGACCTCAGGTGGGTTTGGGTACAGGTAACTTATAATGAATCGGTATTTTTCCTTGTTTTTACCACGGTAAAGGTCTCCACACCTACCTGGATCTCTGACAGTATGTACCACTTCACTCAGTCTTTCTCTTTTTTTTTTTTGGTGGTATTTAATTGGACATATACACCTTAGATCCTTCTACCATGTCTATCTGGATAAACGTTTCGTCTTTATCTCTATGTCTACATCTCTTGTTTGTAAACCTGTGGTTCCCCCTTTTCCTCCCCACCCTACGTAACCCTCTAACTCTGTCTATATATGTGTCATGATACGTATTTTATCTATTGATTGTTCTTCCGTGGCGTATCGGGTCCTTGACGTGGGTCACGAGACACCACTGGCTTTACCCTTCCTTTAGGTTTTTTCTCCCTTATGCACATATATATGTGTCGACTAAGTGAGATTACATGGCGTCTTGATTGTTGTAACAGTTCGTTGACATGAGGTTATTTTCAAATTTATTTTTTATTCTATTAAACCTGTCCGGTTAGTGATATTCACTTTATATTAGACATTAATTTTTGTTTTGTTTTGTTTAGTTTTGTTTTGAAGGATGTTTGTTTTCGGGTCCTGGTCTACCAAAGTATCCGTTTAAGATGGTATGTATGTTTCTTCCTGAATGTGGTTAAGAGTTTGAAGACTGTGCCCCTCTTATGAGGATTTGTGGGCGATACTTCGGTGGTTGTGTGGCTATGGTTCTGGTCTGTTTCTATTGTGGTTTTTTCTTTTAATCTCCGGTTATAGAAACTACTTGTATCTACGTTTTTAAGTGTTGTTTTATTATCGTTTGGCTTAGGTTGTTGTGTCTTCTTTCTAGTGTGAAGTGTTGATTTACCCTAAGTAGGGTTCAAGTATTCGTGTCAAGTTGTGTGTGTCTAGTTACATTATGTGGTGTAAGACCCAGACCAGACCATTCAGCGAGTCAACACAGGCTGAGAAACGCTGGGGCACCTGACATTGGATGATCCGAAGAGGCAGGTACCCTAAGAGGTCCGTTCTTATGACCTCACCTAACGGTAAAGGAAGAGGTCCCCTAGAAGGAAGAGGTCCCTAGCTTAGGCCCAGAGGGCGTAACCTTCGTCTGCGAAATTGGAGACTCGGTGGTCCCTTCGGGGATATGTGGTGTAATTGTTTATAGTTTTTGGTGTACTGGTAGAGTTATCTACGTCCTTTTCATAACGTGTTTTCAGTTGTCGGTAAGTATTTTTGTTTAATAATCGTTTCACCTATATCTCCCTTGTGTAGAGTTGTATTCTCTTCGGTAAAGACTGTTTGGGTGTCGGTTTTATTATGCTTTACTACTCTTCGACTCTTGGAAGGACGATTTTAGACCTTGTTCTGTTCCTACAGGTGAGAGTGGTGAAGATATGTCGTATCGTGACCTTCAGAACCGGTGTCGTCAGTCTGTTATTTTTCTTTATTTGCGAAAGGTTTAACTTTCTGTTTCCCATTCTGACAGTGATCTACGTCTATTGAACTACGGTGCATATCTTTCAAGATTCCTGAGGTGTGATTTTGATGATCTAGATAATGATTTATTTTCTTAAGTCGTTTCATCGTCCTTTGTTCTAATTTTTAGTCTTTAACCAACGTAAAGAAATGTGACTGATACTTTATAATCTTTCCATTACACTTTATATATATATATGGAAAATTTTAACGTGACCCTGAAGGGATCACCAGGTCACCGGTTCTGATGTGAGGTTCACGTCTCCCGGACCCAAGCTAGGGACCAGTCCCTTGATCTAGGGTGTTCGACGTTGATTCTAAACGTGCGGGGTCGATGTCTAGGACGTGCGGTGTTGATTCTGGGTCCTGTCAGTTTATTTATTTAAAAAAAAATTTCTACTTCTTTACCGTGTATATTTGTTACCTTACAATGAGTCAATATTTTTTCGTTACTTTTGACAGTAAACGTCTATGCACCTACTTGCGTCTCTGACAGTACGTACCACTTCATTCAGTCTTTCTGTTTTTATTTATAGTATATAATTGGGTATATATACCTTAGATCTTTTTACCATGTCTACTTGGATAAACGTTTCGTCTTTATCTCTATGTCGGTATCTCTTGTTTGTACCTGTGGTTCTCCCTTTTCCGTCCCACCCCATGTAACCCTCTAACCCTATCTGTATATCTGTGACGACGACGACGACGATTCAGCGAAGTCAGCACAGGCTGAGACACGCTGGGGTATCTGCCGTCGGGTGGCCGAGGCAGTAGGGACCCTAAGAGGTCCGTTCTTGTGACCTCATCCAACGGTAAAGGAAGAGGTTACGTACTTTCACTTTTCGGTTTCACTTCAGCGAGTCAGCATAGGCTGAGAATCGCTAGGGTGCCTGACGTCGGGTGGTCCGAGGAGGTAGGTACCTTAAAAGGTCCGTTCTCATGACCTCACCCCACGGTAACGGGAGAGAGTATATCTGTGATGATACATATTTTATTTATTGATTACTCTTGGATGACATATCGTGTCTCTTCACACGAGTCACGAGACACCACTGGATTTACCCTTCCTTTAGGTTTCTTCTTGTCGTCTTTGATTGTGTTATAACAGTTCGTTGAGATTAGGTTATTTTTAAAAATTTTTTATTGTATTAAACCTGTCTGACTAACACTCTCATATTATCTTAGAAGTTAATTTTTTTTTTTTTTCTTTTGTTGAGGGACGATTGCTTTCAGGTTCTGGTCTACCGAAGTGTCCGTTTAAGATGGTTGTATGTTTCTTCTTGAATGTGGTTAAGAAAAGTTTGAGAGGGTTTTTCTGACTTCTCTTGTGAGGGTTTATGAGGGATACTTCGGTGGTTGTGGAACTATGGTTTTCGTCTGTTTCTGTGGTGGTTTTTTCTTTTAATCTACGGTCATAGACACTACTTATATCTACGTTTTCAGACGTTGTTTTATAATCGTTTGACCTAGCCAGGTTGTGGTGTATTCTTTCCAGTGTTTGGTGATGAACCCTAAGTAGGGTTCAAATGTTCGTATCAAATTGTATACGTTTAGTCGCATGATATGGTGTAATTATTTCCAGTTTTTAGACCCGAAAGGACCACCGAGTCGACCATTTTTTAGACGGATTTTACACCCTCTGGACCCAAGTTAGGGACCCAACCCTTCTAGGGGACCTCTTCCCTTACCGATGGGTGAGGTCATAAGACCGGACCTCTTCAAGTACCCCAGTGTTTCTCAACCTGTACTGACTCGCTGAAAGTGAAGTGAAGAGTACTGGTAGAGTCATCCATGTCTTTCTCGTAAACGGCTTTTAAGTTGTAGGTAAGAATGGTTGAGGGTTGAGAATGGTCGACCCATATCTCTCTTGTGTGGAGTCGTATGCTCTTCGGTATAGACTGTTTGGGTATCATTTTCCTTATGAGTTACCACTTTTCGTTTTTCAGAAGGACGATTTTAGACCTTGTTCCGTTCTTATAGGTGAGAGTCAGTGGTCATAGCCTTCAGGATATCAGGTACCCAAGCATCTCTCAGCCTGCACTGACTCGTTGATTCGTGTTGTGTCTTGTTGGTGTCGTTAGTCTGTTATTTTTCTTTATTTGCCACAGTCTTAACCTTTCGTCCTCCATTTTCACAATGATCTACGTATATTGTATATATCTTTCATGATTATTCCTGAAGTTTGATTTTAATGATCGAAATTATTTTCACCTTCTCAATCAACAAGTCAGTACAGACTGAGAAACGACGGGTTACCTGACAACGGGTGGTCCGAGGAGACAGGATCCTTAAGAGATCCGTTCTTATGACCTCACCCATCGGTAAGGGAAGAGGTCCCCTAGAAGGGTTGGGTCCCCAGCTTGGTCCCAGAGGACGTAACGTCCGTCTAATAAATGGCAAACTCAGTAGTCCCTTCAGGTGATCTATATTATTTCCTTAAGTCGTTTCATCGTCCTTTGTTCTAATTGTAAGTCTTTAACCAACGTAAAGAAATGACTGTTACTTTATAATCTTTCCATTAATTTTTTTATGAAAAATTTTAACGTGGTCCTGAAAGGACCCCACAGGTCACCGATCCCGAGTCTTGAGATTTACGTCTCTCGGGTCCAAACTAGGGACCAGTCCCTTGATGTACGTTGTTCGACGTTGATTCTCAAGTATACGGTGTTCATTTTCTACTTTCTAGGGTGGACAGTGTCGATTCTGGGTCACGTGGTTTACTTCTTTACTCGTTTTTACTTTTTTATTTGACGTAGTTTTGTTTGTGTGTTTGTTGGGGGTGTGTTTGTTGATATTTTGTAATTGTTTCCTTTAATTTCACCTAAGTCTCCCCGCCAGGATTCTACCACCTCCTTATCCTACCCCTCTGGTGAAAGAGGGGGTGTTTAAGTAGTTTTCTTGTAAATTTGCAACTCATTTAAGGTACTTTGTTGAAGACTCACGACCGTCTCCTGTAGTCCGGGGGTCTTTCCGTCGGATCACAGAAGCTTTCCTCTACAAAATAGTTGTCACCACATATCTGCCTCTTCAGAACTCTGATGACATTTTTATTCTGACTTTTGGTCTTCGTCCACCGAATTCAGGTTTAGGACTCTTGTGGTCTCTTGAGGACTGAGGTCCCTTTTAATTAACTGTCCTCGAGTAGTTTGCGGAGGTAAGGATGTGACTTTGGTTCGTGGTGGGTTCTCGGTTGTTCAAGGTCTTGTTCTGTATGGTACGTTTAAGAGGTCGTTGTGTCCTTGTGTCGGGACTCGAAGTTATATGTTCGACGGGTTTCAATGAGGTTTGGGTGACTATAGAGTGTTGAGTAATGATCTGTGAAATAACGTGAGGTCTCTCTTCTTTAGGTCGAGGTGGGTGATCTTGTGACTGTGTTCGAAGGGATTGGTTCTTTGGAACTGTTCGGTGGGCATGTTGGGGTGGGTGTCACTCCTTTGAGGTGTTATTCCTCTTGAGGTGTTTGACGGTCTTATGTCTTTCCGGTGGGGTTTGTGTCGTTATATTTGTTCTACTTCTCTGTCTCCTTATGGGTCGTCCATCTCCTTGTCCTATGATGATGATGATGATGATTCAGTGAAGTCAGCACAGGTTGAGATACGCTGGGGTATCTACCGTCGGGTGGTCCGAGGGGGCAGGGACCCTAAGAGTTCCGTTCTTGTAACCTCACCCAACGGTAAAGGAAGAGGTTACATACTTTCACTTTTCACTTTCACTTCAGCGAGTCAACACAGGTTGGGAGTCACTGGGGTACCTGACGTCGGAAGGTCCGAGGAGATAGGTACCCTAAAGGGTCCGTGACCTCACCCCACGGTAACGGAAGAGGTTCCTTGTCCTATTTACGGGTGGTTTGGTTTGTTTTCTCCTTCTCTGTCCCTTAGATGGACTATTTCTTAAGGTTTATTACTATCACTTTTACTTTATTTTTACCTTAGTGTCTATTTGTCGGACCTCTGTTCCTAACTCTTCTACGTTCTTTCCAAATTGTTTCTGGATCTTCTTTATCTTTTCTCAGTTATATNCTTGTCCTATTTACGGGTGGTTTGGTTTGTTTTCTCCTTCTCTGTCCCTTAGATGGACTATTTCTTAAGGTTTATTACTATCACTTTTACTAGGTTTTAGAACTTTATTTTTACCTTAGTGTCTATTTGTCGGACCTCTGTTCCTAACTCTTCTACGTTCTTTCCAAATTGTTTCTGGATCTTCTTTATTTTTTCTCAGTTATATGTTACTTATTACGTTATTTACTCTAGTTTTTGTGAGACCTCCGTTGTTTGTCATCTTATTGTCTCCGTCTTCTATCCTAATCACTTCGTCTTCTATCTTACCATCTTTATTTACTTAGTCTCACCTTTTTTCTTTTTGTTTACTTTTCTTTACGCCTGTTAGAGTCTCTGGAGGTCCTGTTATACTTTGCGAGGTTGTAAGTTTAGTATCCTCAGGGTCTTCTTCTTCTGTTTTTCTTTCTGGTACTCTTTTATGAACTCCTCTATTATCAACTTTTGAAGGGATTTTACCCCTTCCTTTATTAGCGGGTTCAGGTTCTTTGGGTCTCTGAGGGTTTGTCCTATTTGGGTTCCGCTGTGTGGGGTTCTGTCTATAATTAGTTTAATTGTTTCCAGTTTGTCTTTCTTGTTTATAATTTTCGTCGTTCCCTTTTTGTTGTTTATTGTATGTTCCCCTAAGGGCATTCCTATTGTCGACTAGAACGTTGTCTTTGAGAAGTCCGGTCCTCCCTTACCGTCCTGTGTGAATTTCACTACTTTCTTTTGTTGGATGTCGGGTCTAATGACTTGGGTCGTTCCTAGAGTTAGTTTATACTTCCTCTTTAGTTTTCGAAATGTCTGTTCGTTTTCGACTCTCTTAAGTCGTGGTGGTTTGGTAGAGAGGTTGTTTACGATTTCCTAGAAGAGATCTGTCCTTTGTGTTTTTTCCACATATTTGAGTTTGGGTTTTGTTATTTCATTTACCATTACCCTAGTATGAGTAGTTATTAATGGAATTTGCATTTACCCAACTTACGGGGTTAGTTTTCTGTTTCTGACCTATTTACCTATGTTTTTGTTCTGGAGATATATACAACAGATGTTCTCTGGGTGGAGTTTTGTCCCCTGTGTATGTCTGACTTTCACTTCCCGACCTTTTTCTATAAGGTGTGTTTATCTCTGGTTTTCTTTCGTCCTCATCGTTATGAGTATAGTCTATTTTATCTGAAATTTTGTTTCCGACACTTTTCTCTGTTTCTTCCGGTGATGTATTACTAGCTTCCTAGTTAGGTTCTTCTTCTATATTGTTAATATTTATATATACGTAGGTTGTATCCTCGTGGTGTTATACATTCTGTTTACGATTGTTCATACTTTACCCTTTAATTGTTATTGTGTTATTATCACTCTCTGAAATTATGGGGTGAGTGTGGATACCTATCTAGTTGATTTGTCTTTTAATTGTTCCTTTGTGTTTGAAATTTACTATGTTATATGGTCGATCTGGATTAACTATAGATATCCTGTAAAGTGGGGTTTTGTTACTTAAAGTGGAAAAAGACTTCGTGTTTGCCTTCGAAGAGGTCCTATCTAGTGTAAAACCCGGTATTTAGATCGGAACCATTTAAGTTTTTTTAACTTTAGTAAGGTTCGTAGAAAAGACTGGTGTTACGTCATTCTAATCTAGAGTTAATGTCCTCTTTTTGATAATTTTTAACGTTGTATACCTCCGACTTGTTGTACGACGACTTATTGGTTGTTTAGTGTCTTCTTTGGTTTTTTCTTTAGTTTTATACGTATCTTTGTTTACTTTTACTTTTGTGTTGGGTTTTGGACACCCTAAGACATTTTCGTCACGATTCCCCTTTCAAGTATAATTATGTCCGTATGGAGTTCTTTGTTCTTTTTTCAGTTTATTTATTGGATTGGGATGTGGATTTCGTTGATCTTTTCCTTATTTACTTCTTGGGGTCCCAATCATCTTCCTTTATTTAGAATTTTTAATCCCGTCTTTATTTACGTTTTCTTTGTTTTCTCTGGTATCGTTTTTAGTTGTTTCGGTTTTCGACCAAGAAACTTTCCTATTTATTTTAACTGTTTGGTAATCGGTCTGAGTAGTTCTTTGTTTCCCTCTTTTTAGTTTAGTTATTTTAATCTTTACTTTTACCTCTCTAGTGTTGTCTGTTGTGTCTTTATGTTTCCTAGTATTCTCTGATGATAGTCGTTAATATACGGTTATTTACCTGTTGTACCTTCTTCACCTGTTTAAGAATCTTCTCATGTTGAAAGGTTTTGACTTGGTCCTTCTGTATCTTTTAGAATTGTCTGGGTAGTGTTCGTGTCTTTAACTTTGACATTAGTCTTTAGAAGGTCATTTGTTTTCGACTCCAGGTCTGTCGAAGTGTCGACTTAAGATGGTTTTTAAGTCTCTTCTCGATTGTGGATAGGATGAGTTTGAGAAGGTCTTTTAACGTCTCCTTCCATTTGAAGGTTTGAGTAAGATACTCCGGTAGTAGTGGGATTATGGTCTTGGTCTGTTTCTACGGTGTTTTTTTCTTTTGATATCCGGTTATAGTGACTACTTTTATCTACGTTTTTAGGAATTGTTTTAAGATCGTTAGTCTTAGGTTGTTGTGTAATTTTTCTAGTATGTGGTACTGGTTCACCCGAAATAAGGTCCCTACGTTCCTAAGAAGTTGTAGGCGTTTAGTTAGTTACATTATGTAGTGTAATTGTTTAACTTTTTATTTTCGGTATACTAATAGAGTTATCTACGTCTCTTTCGGAAACTGTTTTAAGTTGTAGGTAAATACTATTTTTGAGAGGTCTTTCGTCTTTATCTTCCTTGTATGGAGTTGTATTATTTTCGATATATACTGTTTGGGTGTCGTTTATAATAGGAGCTACCACTTTTTAACTTTCGTAAAGGGGATTTCAGTCCTTGTTCTGTTCTCACGGGTGTAAGTGGTGATGATAAGTTGTATCAAGACCTTCAAAACCGGTGTCGTTAGTCTCGTCTTTTTCTTTATTTTCCTTAGGTTTAACCTTTTCTTCTTCATTTTGAGAGTGACAAACGTCTACTGTACTAGGAGATGTTTCTTTTGGGATTTCTGAGGTTGTCTTTTAATGATCTCGATTAGTTACTTATATCATTTCAACGTCCTATATTTTAGTTGTGTATCTTTAGGGAACGTAAGAATATGTCNTTAAGGTAAGTGGTAACGTTGCTTTTCTTATTTTATGAATCCTTATATAGATGGATTTCTTTGATTTCTGGATATATATCTTTTGATATTATGTGACCACTTTTTTTATTTTCTCCTGCGATTATCTACCTCTTTATATGGTACAAGTATCTAGTCTTCTTAGTTATATCACTTTTACTCATATGATGGGTTTCGTTAGATATCTAAGTTATGTTAAGGATAGTTCGATGGTTACCATAAAAAGTGTCTCGATCTTGTTTATTAAANTAAAAAGTGTCTTGATCTTGTTTATTAAAGTTCTAAACATACCTTTATGTTTTTTGGAGCTTATCGGTTTCGTTAGAACTCTTTCTTCTTACCTTGACCTCCTTAGTTGAACGGACTGAAGTCCGAGATGATGTTTCGGTGTCAGTAGTTCTGTCATACCATGACCGTGTTTCTGTCTTTATATCTAGTTACCTTGTTTTATCTTTCAGGTCTCTATTTAGGTGTGTGTATACCTGTGGAATAGAAACTGTTTCCTCCGTTCTTATATGTTACCTAATTTCTGTTAGAGAAATTGTTCACCACGACCCTTTTGACCAGTTGGTGAACATTTTCTTACTTTGATCTTGTGAAAGATTGTGGTATGTGTTTTTATTTGAGTTTTACCTAATTTCTAGATTTGCATTCTGGTCTTTGATATTTTGAGAATCTCCTCTTGTATCCGTTTTGTGAGAGGTTGTATTTAGTGTCCTCCTAGGAGTTACTGGGTGGAGGGTCTTATAACCTTTATTTTCTTTTTATTTGTTTACCCTGGGTTAATTTTAATTTTCGAAGACGTGTTGTTTCCTTTGATATTCGTTCCATTTTTCTGTCGGAACGTCTTACCCTCGTTTACTTCGTTGACTGTTTGTTGATTAGAGTTTTTATATGTTCGTTGAGGACGTCGAGTTAAGGTCTTTTTATTTGCTGGGTTAGTTTTTCACCCGGATTCTTGATTTGTCTGTAAAGAGGTTTCTTCTGTATGTCTACCGATTGTTTGTGTACTTTTCTACGAGTTGTAGTGAGTAATAGTCTCTTTACGTTTAGTTTTGGTGTTACTCCATGGTAAAGTGTGGTCAGTCTTACCGACGCTAGGTTTTCAGATGTACGTTATTTACGACCTCTCCCACACCTCTTTTCCCTTGGGAGAATGAGACAACCACCCTTACGTTTGATCGTGTCGGTGATACCTCTTGTCACACCTCTCAGGAATTTTTTTTTTTTTTGTTTGACCTTTATCTTGACGGAATACTGGGTCGTTAGGGTGAAGACCCGTATGTGTGTCTCCTTTGGTCTTAACTTTCTCTGTGTACATGGGGTTGTGACAAATGTTATCGGTCCTGTACCTTCGTTGGATCTACAGGTAGTCGTCTACTTACCTATTCTTTCGACACCATGTATATGTGTTGCCTCATAATGAGTCAGTAATTTTTCTTATGTAAACTTAGTCAAGATTACTCCATCTACTTTGACCTCGGATAATGTGTCTCACTTCATTCGGTCTTTCTTTTTGTGGTTNCTCACTTCATTCGGTCTTTCTTTTTGTGGTTATGTCATATGATTACATATATATACCTTAAATCTTTCTACCATTACTATTGGGACATACGCTCTATCGTTTTCTCTGTGTCTACATATCTTGTCAGAAAACCTGAGACACCCTCTCCCTCTTTCACCCTACTAAACCCCCTTACAGTACCTTTGTACATATTATAGTATATTCTTTGCTTAACGGTCAGATCCAAGTTATGTCCTAGGAACCCCGACCACGTGACCCTACTGGGTCTCCCTACCATGTCCCTCCCTCCACCCTCCCCCCAAGTCCTGCCCCTTGTGCACATATGGGCACCACCTAAGTATAACTACACACCGTCTTGGTTATGTTATAATATTTCATTGATCGGAGGTTAATTTTATTTATTCAATTTTTATTTATTTNTATATATACCTTAAATCTTTCTACCATTACTATTGGGACATACGCTCTGTCGTTTTCTCTGTGTCTACATATCTTGTCAGAAAACCTGAGACACCCTCTCCCTCTTTCACCCTACTAAACCCCCTTACAGTACCTTTGTACATATTATAGTATATTCTTTGCTTAACGGTCAGATCCAAGTTATGTCCTAGGAACCCCGACCACGTGACCCTACTGGGTCTCCCTACCATGTCCCTCCCTCCACCCTCCCCCCAAGTCCTACCCCTTGTGCACATATGGGCACCACCTAAGTATAACTACACACCGTCTTGGTTATGTTATAATATTTCATTGATCGGAGGTTAATTTTATTTATTCAATTTTTATTTATTTATTTTTTATTTTGGAAAGTTTTTTTATTTCAGCTAAGTTTCTTTACCTTTCTATAGGGTACGAGAACCTAACCTTCTTAATTATAACCATTTACCGTTATGATGGGTTTCTTTAGATGTCTAACTTACACTAGGAATAGTTGTATAGGTACTGTAAAAAGTGTCTTGATCTTGTTCATTATGTTTTTACATATATCTTTGTAATTTCTGGGTTTTAACGGTTTCGTTATGATACCCTTTTGTTTCGTCCTCCATATTCAGAGGGTCTGTAGTCTGTTATGGTGTTTCAATGGTATTAGTATTGTCACGCGTGTTTTTGTCTGTGTCTCTAGTTACCTCGTCTTCTGTCTCGTGTGTCTTTATTTGGGAATTTGGGTTCTCAGTCAATTAGCACCTGTTTCCTCCGTTCTTATACATTAGCCTTTTTCTGTCAGAGAAATCGTTTACCACGACCCTATCGACCTGTCGACGTACATTTAGTCACTTCGATCTCGTGTGAGAGTGTGTTTTTATTTGAGGTTTACCGAATCTGAAGTTGGATTCTGTACTGTGGTATTTTGAGGACCTTCTCTCGTGTCCGTTTTGTAAGAGACTGTATTCAGTATGGTTACAAAAGAATCCAGTCAGAGGGTTCCGTTATCTTTATTTTCGTTTTATTTGTTTACTCTGGATTATTTTGAATGTTCGAAAACGTGTCGTTTCCTTCGGTATTTATTTTCTTTTTCTCTTGAGTACCTTACCTTCTTTCATAAACGTTTACTATACTGGTTGTTCTCGAATTAAAGGTTTTATAAATTTATCGAGTGTGTTGAGTTGTTGTTGTTTTTCGGTTTGTTGGGTTAGTTTTTATTCGTCTTCTTGATTTATCCGTAAAGAGGTTTCTGTTTTATGTCACCGGTTGTCCGTGTACTTCTCTACGGGTTGTAGTATTAACAGTGTTTTTACGTTTAGTTTCGATGTTACTCCGTGGTGGAGTGTAGTCAGTCTTACCGGTGGTAATTTTTCAGATGTTTATTGTTTACGACCTCTCCGACACCTCTTTTCCCTTGGGAGGAAGTGACAAGAACCCTTACATGCAACCACGCCGGTGACAACTTTTCCCATTACCTCCAAGGTGTCTTTTGATTTTTATCTTAATCGTATACTAAGTGGTTAGAGTGAAGACCCGTATATCGGTCTGTTTGATATTAAATTTTTCTATATACGTGGGGATACAAGTATCGTTGTGATAAATGTTGTCGGTTCAGTGCCTTTGTTGGATTTACAGGTAGTTGCCTACTTACCTATTTCTACTACACCATGTTTGTATGTTTCCTTGTGATGAGTTGTTGTTGTTTTTTCTTACTTTAAGACGGAAAGTGTCGTTGTACCTATGTTGATCTCTGACAGTATGATTCATTTCATCCAGTCTTTCTCTTTCTGTTTATGAATCCTATAGTAAATATACGACTTAGATTTTATACTGTGTTTTTCAACCTAGTCTACCGGTTCTTCATTCTATATCTCAAGTGGAACAAGGTGTTTATTTAGTTTTTATGTAGATGTCTACGTTACTAAAAGTGTCTTGTAGATGACTTACGAACGTATTCTGGGTTCTGAAGGTTTTCCCGTTCTTTTAGAGGAGCATTGGTACGTTACCGTTATTTTTTGTTTCTTTCCTTAGTCCTGTCCGGGACTCGGGGACCCTCCAGTGGCATTTGCACCTTTCGAAAAGCATGTGGCCCTTCAGGCGAGAGGTCGGACTCTGCGAACGTGACCCCACTCGTCCCCGACCCGCGACTCCGAACCCGAAGTCTCCCTTCTGGGTCCTCTCCTGACCTCAACCGACACACCCCTGTCCCACACCAGACTCCCCGATCCCACACCAGTGGTGTTGTCCCTCACACCCTTCCTCGGACCCGATACTGACCCCACCCGTGTTCTTCTCCCCCCCTCACGGTATCCTCGAAGAAAGAGGTGTGCGAGAGTCCGTCGTCCCGCGGTGGATGTGTGCGAGGTCCCCACCCACACTCGGAGACAGCGGTAGAATTCTGAGGTCTCCGGCTGTGTCTGACGAGGACGACGACTCCCACGGGTATAGCCCGTGGTCGACGACGGGGACGGAAGGACCTCGGACACGTCCGGTACGTGGACGTGTAGAAGATAGTTCCCCTATTGCCGGTCGTGTGCGACTCCTTTCTCTGTCGTTCGTGGGTTTGGTCATTGACGGGAGTACGGTTTGGTATACTTTGAGTGTGCTCGTTGGGTGTCCGTGAGAGAGTATTTCTTGGTAGGGCCTGATATCTTCTATTGATAAAGAGGGTTTGAGTGTCTCATTCTCCTGAAGGGACTACCGAGTCTCCCATTTCACAGACGGACGTTATACCCTCTGGACCGAAACTAAGGACCCAACCCTTTTAGGGGACCTCTTCCTTTACCGTTGGGTGAGGTCATGAGAACGGATTTTTTAGGGTACCTACCTCTTCGGACCATCCGATGTCAGGTACCCCAACGTTTCTCAGTCTGTGTTGACTCGCTGAAGTGAAAGTGAAAAGTGAAAGTGTCTTATTCTCTTTTTCTCCTTTTTACTTCTTCGTCTCCTTGTTGAGGGTCAAGTTTCTGGTTCTCTTAAGGGGTCTTTCTTGTTACTGTGTCTAGAGAAGTCGGATTATGAGTGACTCAAGTCTTGCCTCCATTACTTTTATAACTTCCTTAATTCTTTCTGATAACTGTCTTTACATCTACTGACATTTTTTCCATTATCTTTGATCTTCCTCCTCGGTTCTTTTTAGTCTTTTAAGTAAACGACTGTGTTTTCGACTCGAGTTCCGTTACTTATCGTCTTACTTATTACGTCTTCTGTCTTGCTTACTGGATAATCTATCTTACCTTTATTGGGTTAGTTTTTTTCCTGTTTTTTTGCTTTCGTCGTTTTCCCTAGATACCCTATTATATTTCACACGGGTAGATGTGTGTCATCCTTAAGGTCTTCCTCTTCTTTCTCTTTTCCCCTAACTTTTACATAGACTTCTTTAATACCGACTTTTGCAGGGTTTGGATTTCTTCCTGTGTCTATAGGTCCCTGTCCTTCTTGTCTCCCAAGGTTTGTTCTACTTGGTTATCTCTGGATGTGGTTCTGTATACTATTATTTTTACCCTTCTGATCCTTCCTAAGCTTAGGAGGGAGAGAAGGGAAGTCAAGTCAAATCAAGTCAGCGAGTCAGCACAGGTTGAGAAACGCTGGGGTACTTAGCGTCGTGCAGTCTGGAGGGACAGGTAGTGGTTGAGGGCCTCAAGTGAGTCTGAGTGTAGGTAGGTCAGGTACTACGGTAGGTCGGTAGAATAGGAGACAGCAGGGGAAGAGGAGGACGGGGGTTAGGGAGGGTCGTAGTCTCAGAAAAGGTCACTCAGTTGAGAAGCGTACTCCACCGGTTTCATGGCCTCAAAGTCGAAATCGTAGTCAGGAAGGTTTCTTGTGGGTCCCGACTAGAGGAAATCTTACCTGACCAACCTAGAGGAACGTCAACTTCCCTGAGAGTTCTCAGAAGAGGTTGTGGTGTCAAGTTTTCGTAGTTAAGAAGTCATGAGTCGGAAGAAGTGTCAGGTTGAGAGTGTAGGTATGCACTGGTGTCCTTTTTGGTATCGGAACTGATCTGTCTGGAATCAGCCGTTTCATTACAGAGACGAAAAATTATACGATAGATCCAACCAGTATTGAAAAGAAGGTTCCTCAGTCGTAGAAAATTAAAGTACCGACGTCAGTGGTAGACGTCACTAAACCCTCGGGTTTTTCTATTTCCAGTATCATTATGGTCCTCTGGAATTGTCGGGTGAGTGTCGTTACCTGTCTAGAAGATCTGTCTTTTAGTTTTTCCGTTGTCTCTAGGATTTACTATATCGTCTTGTCAATCTGAATTAACTGTAAAAGTCCTGTAATGGAATTTTTATGTGTTAGGAAAGTTAACATGTACTTTGGAAGAGATCCTGACTGGTGTATGATCCCGTATTTTCATTACAGTTCTTTAAATTTTCATGTTTTTAATAAAGTTCGTAGAAGAGACTGGTGTTTCCGTATTTTGGTGTTTAGTTGGTGTCCTTTTCTTTACTCTTTTTTTACTAGTATACCTCTGATTTGTTGTACGATAAAAATTTTTTTTTACCTAGTTCTTCCTTTAATTTATTTTGGTTGTCTGAATCTCTTACTTAAATCCTAACGGCCCCCCTTCCTGTCCCCTTCTCTATCAATCCCTCAAACCATACCTGTGCATGTGTGACGATATAAATTTGACCTATTGGTTGTTCCTAGACGACATCTCGTGTATCTTGAGAGGAGTCACAATATACCGACGGACCTACCCTCCCCTCATACCTATGGACATATACATCCCGACTCTGTGAAAAGACAAGTGGACTTTAATAGTGTTGTGACAATTAGTCGATATCCGGTTACCTTTTATTTTTGAATTTTTTTTATGGAACTCTGTTTGTTGTCACTTTTATCTTGGTATGTTTTCGATACTCTACGTTGCTCTTCAAGAATCTCCCTTCTATGTTCGGAAGGTGTTTTTTTGTTTGTTCTTTTTAAAGTTTGTTTACTGGATTTCACTTTCACTTTCAGTGAGGCAACACAGGTTGAGAAACACTGAGGTACCTGATATGTCAGGCACCTTAGGAGGTCCGGTCTTATGACCTCTCCCGACGGAAAGGGAAGAGGTCCCCTAGAAGGTCCGGGTCATTAACTTGACCCCAGAGGACGTAACGTTCACCTAAGAAATGGTTGACTCGATAGTCCCTTCGGTTTCACGATGGATTTTGTTAATCTTTTTCTTCTTGTTTGTTTTGGATTTCAGTCGTCTTCCTGCTTTATGATTCCTGGACCCTCTTTTATTTATCTCTAATTTTTTGTTATCTTTTTTTAGTTATTATTTTACTTCTTGACCTAGAAGGGACAACCAGATCACCAATTCTTAGGTGGCACGTTATGTTCCCTGTACCCAAACTAGGGACCAGGTCCTTCTAGGGGACGTCTTCCTTTACCTTTGGGTGAGGCCATAAGAACAGGCCCTTTAGGGTACCCGTCTCCTCGGACCGTCCGATGTCAGGTACCCCAGCGTTTTCTCAGTTTGTACTAAATCGCTGATGTGTTGTTGTTCGCGTCAGATCCCGAACACTCGGTATCGATTACTCGGGGATGTGTCGTTAATGATTTCGTGGATCTCGGACACGGGGTGTTCTCTTCGCTGGTGTTCCTCTTCGGGTAAGTTGTGTCGATCTCTCCTCGGGGACGAGAGACGCTGATCTCTTTCAGGTGCACGTCGTTGCTTCTAAGTCGTGTGGGTTTTTTTATCTCGTCACAAATGTACGGTTCTTTATAAATTAATTTTTCTTACCCTCTTTTATAAACGTTTGTTTCGTTGCCTGTCCCTAATAGAGGTTTTATTTGTCCAATACGTCGAGTTATATTTTTTTTTTTGATTGCTGAAGACACCACCAGGTCACCAATTCTTAGGTGGACAGTTACGTCCCCCATACCCAAACAAGGGACCAGTCTCTTCTAAGGTGAACGACGCCCTGTTGATTCGGACATATATGGTGCTAGTTCTTCGGCTGTGTCGACGTTGATCTCTAACCGGGAGCGGACGGCTTTGATCTCTTTCGGGTTCGCGTCTTTGTTTCTGGGTTCCGTCGGCTTTCTTTATTTTAAATTTTGTTTGTTGAATTAATTTTTTTTAACCGTCTTCTGTAAAAATTAATTTATCTGTAAAGAGGTTTCTTCTGTTTGTCTACCGATTGTCCGTATACTTTTTCTACGAGTTGTAGTGATTAATAATCTTTTTACGTTTAGTTTTGATTTTCCTCCCGAAGGAACCACTGAGTCACCATTTCCTAGATGGACGGTCTGTGCCCAAGTTAGGGACCATTTCCTGCTAGGGTGTCCGACACCTCTTTGATGTTGATAACTCGGACACGAGATCTCGGGTCCTCGGTGTTGATGACTTCGGACACCCCGGATCTAGCGTTCGAGACGTTGTTCTCTTCGACGGTGTTACTCTTCCAACATGTGACGTTAATCTCTCGTCGTGGACGAGTGGCGTTGATCTCTTTTGGGGAACGTCGTTGTTTCTGGGTCGTATGGGTTCATATTTACTTATTTTAATAAAAATGTTGTTTGATTTTACTTCATAATGGAGTGTGGTCAGTCTTACCGTTAGTAGTAGTTTAGCTGTTTGTTATTTACGACCTCTCCCACACCTCTTTTCCCTTGGGTACATGTGACACCCACCCTGACATTTGACCGTGTCGGTAATGCCTCATGTCATACCTCCAAGGAATTTCTTGACTTTTATCTTGATGGTCTGCTAGGTCGTTAGGGTGAGGACCGTATATGGGTCTTTTTTTGGTCTTAAGTTTTCTTATGTACGTGGGGTTACAAGTGACGTCGTGTTAAAAGTTATCGGTTCTATACCTCCGTTTGATTTACAGGTAGTGTCTTCTTACCTATTTTTCTACTATACCGTGCTGCAAGGACCACCAGGTTACCGATTCCAAAGTAAGTATGAGGGTTACATCCCCCGCATCCAAGTTAGTGACCAGTCCCTTGATCTAGGGTGTACGACGTTGATTCTTAAGTGTGCGTGGTGATTTATAGGAGGTACGGTGGGGATTCTGGATCGTCTCAATTTATTTAATTATTATTAAAAATTTTTGGGTTATACCATGTATATATGTTACCTTATAATAAGTCAGTATTTTTCTTTACTTTAGTACGGTCAACGTCTCTGTACTTATCAGGATGTCTGATAGTATGTGTCACTTCATTCAGTCTTTCTCTTCTAGTTTATAGTATATAATTGTGTATATACACCTTAGATTTTTTTACCATGTCTACTTGGATAATCGTTTCGTCTTTCTCTCCATAACTACATCTCTTGTTCAGAACTACAGATATCTGTGGTTCCCCCTTTCCACCGTCACCCTACTTAATCCTTTAGCCCTGTCTATATGTATGTGATGATACATGTTTTATCTACGATTACCCTAGATATGAGTTACAATACACCACTGGATTTACCCTTGTTTTAGGTTTTTTCTCCCCTATATACATATACATAGCCTCTTCCGTTACCGTGGGGTGAGGTCATGAGAACGGACCTTTTAGGGTACCTGCCTCCTCGGACCACCCGACGTCAGGTACCCCAGTGATCCTCAGCACGTACTGACTCACTGAAGTGAAAGTACGTGACCTCTTCCGTTACCGTTGGGTGAGGTCACAAGAACGGACCTCTTAGGGTCCCTGCCCCCTCGGACCACCCGACGGTAGATACCACAGCGTGTCTCAGTCTGTTCTGACTTCGCTGAATCGTCGTCGTCATCGTCGTACATATACATACCGACTAAGTGAAACGACGTATCGTTTTTTATTGTATAGTGGTATTTCGTTGGAATGAAGTTATTTTAAAAAATTTTTATTATATATCTTTAAAACCTGTCTGATTAGTGATCTTCACTTTTTCTTAGAGATTAATTTTTTTGTCTTTTGGAGGGATGTTTTTGAGGTCCTGTTCTCCGTTTAAGAAGGTTTGTTTGTTTCTTGAGTGTGACTAAGGAGAGTTTAAGAGGGTTTTCAGACTTCTCCACCCTTGTGAGGGTCTATGTGAGACTTCGGTGGACTATGGTTTTGGTCCGTTTTTGGTTTTTTCTTTTGATGTCCGGTCATAGAAGTTACTTATGTCTGTGTTTTTAAGAGTTGTTTCATATTCGTTCAACTTGGGTTGTTGTGTATTCGTTCCGGTATGTATTACTGGTTCACTCTATTTAAGGTTCAAATGTCCTACCAAGTTGTAGACGTTTAGTTAGTTACATTATGTTGTGTAAATGTTTCCAGTCTTTGGTGTGCTGGTAGAGTTGTCTACATCTTTTGCGTAAACTGTTTTAAGGAGTACGTAAGTACTATTTTTCAGAATGGTTTGTCCCGTATTGGTCTTGTGTAGAGTTATATTCTTTTCGGTAAAGACTGTTTGAGTGTCGGTTTTATTATGATTTGTCACTTTTCGACTTTCGAAAGGGTGATTTTAGACATTGTTCAGTTCTTACAGGTGAGACTGGTGAAAATAAGTTGTATCATAACTTCAGGATCGGTGTCGTTAGTTTTTTATTTATCTTTATTTTCCGTAGGTTTAACCTTTCGTTCTTCATTCTCACAGTGATCTACGTCTATTATACTAAGATACGTATCTTTTGGGATTCCTGAGGTGTGACTTTGATGATCTAGATTATTTCCTTAAGTCGTTTTGTCGTCCTATGTAACTGCAAGTCTTTACCCAACGTAAAGAAAGATGATTATTATTTTATAGTCTTGCTATTACATTTTTTTTTTGTTATTGAAAATGTCAACCTGACCCCGAAGGGACCACCAGGACACCGATTCCGAGGTAAGGTTTGAGTCCCTCGGGTCCTAGTTAGGGACCAGTCCCAAATACCCTAGGTAGGGTGTTCGACGTTGATTCTCAAGTGTACAGTGTTAATTGTTGACTTCTAGGGTGTACACCGAAGATTCTAGACCACGTCGGTTTATTTATTTACTCTTGTTTATAATTTATTTTGACGTTGTTTTGTTTGGGAATCCTTATTTAGACTAGTTTCTCCAATTATGTGACTCTTGATATTATGTAATTATTTCCTTTAATTTAGTCTAAACCTCTTTACCTTTTTATACGGTACGAGAACCTGACCTTCTTAATTGTAACAATTTACCGTTATGATAGGTTTCGTTAGATGTCTGAATTATACTAGGGATAGTTTCATGGGTAATGTAAAAAGTGTCTTTATCTTATTAGGTTTTTACATGTACCTTGATGTTTTCCGGATCTTAACGGTTTCGTTAGGAA
>SJYO01050590.1:43356825-43479927 GCA_006410555.1 Capra ibex
GCCCCCCACCCCCCACCCTTGTTTCGTCCTCTATATTGACAGGGTCTGAAGTGTGTGATGATGTCTCGATGTCATTAGTTTTGTAACACCATGACCATGGTTTTGTATGTATGTCTAGTTTCCTTGTGTTGTCTCTCGGGTCTTTATTTAGGTGTAACACTTTCCCCATCAGTGAGTCAACACAGGTTGAGAAACGTTGGGGTACCTGACATCGGGTGGTCGAAGAGACAGGTACCTTAAGAGGTCCGTTGTTATAACCTTACCCAACGGTAAAGGATGAGGTCTCCTAGAAAGGTTGGGTCCCTAGTTTGGTCCCAGAGGGTTTAACGTCCGTGTAAGAAGTTATAGACTCGGTGGTCCCTTCGAGGTTCTTATGACCTCACCCATTGGTAAGGGAAGAGGATTCCTAGAAGGGTTGGGTCCCTAGTTTGGGTCCATGGGGTGTGACGTCCGTCTAAGAAATAGTTAGGTACATAGATACCAGTTAATTGGAAACTGTTTCCTCCGTTCTTATATGTTATCTTTTTTTTTTCGTCAGAGAAGTCGTTCCCACGACCCTGTCGACCTGTCGGTGTACATTTAGTCGCTTCAATCTGGTGTGGGAGTATGGTACGATTTTTTATTTGAGTTTAATCGAATTTCTGACGTTGTATTCAATACTGTGGTATTTTGAGGATCTCTCGTATCCGTTTTGTAAGAGACTGTATCTACCATGGTCACAAAAGAATCCAGTCAGAGAGTTCCGTTATCTTTATTTTTATTTGTTTACCCTATATTATTTTGAATGTTCGAAAACGTGTCGTTTCCTTCGGTATTTATTTTACTTTTCTGTTTGATACCTTACCCTCTCTCTATGCGAACTCCTCCTTTTGTCCTAAGTCCTTGTTGTTCCTTTCCGGGTTTGAACCTCCGTCGGGATCGGAGGTGGAGAGGAGTCCCAATGGAGGGACACTGTCGGGTACCACCCCGTCCTGATCTTTAAGACCTAGTCTCGGTGACGGCTCGACCCTTCCCTAGACAAAATTTACGTCGGTCCTCCTGAAGGGACTACCAGGTCACCAATTCTAAGGTGGACGGTTGCGTCCCCTGTGTCCAAGTTAGAGACCAGGTCCTTCTAGGGTGTACGGCACTCCGTAGATCCGGGAACACGGTGTTTGTGACTTTCGGACGTGCGAGATCTCCGGTCCGAGACGTTGTTCGTTTCAGTGGTGTTCTTCGGGTCTGTGACGTTACTTCTCATCAGGGGTGAGCGTCGTTGATCTCTTTCCGACGATTCGTCACTTCTGGGTCACGTCTGTTTTTATTAATTAATTTTTGATTATCATTATTTGTTGACGTCGGTCCTCCCGGCGACCTTCCTGTTTACGGGGGAGATACCCTTTTTAGGTGTCCCTGAGACGGACTATACGTTTGGTCTCCCGGTGACCTTCATCCTGACGGGGGTCAGGACTTCTCCTGAGTCCCGAGGGTTTGGATACGACCGACTCTCCTGACTCCCGGGTCCTGGACGAGACCGAGAGTTTCCTGTGGGCCCTCCTCGGAACCCATTGGGAACTGTACCGTTCACCCCATCAAAAAAACAATAATTGTCTAGGTGGATGAGACACTGCTGACTAAAGGGACCTGGGAACAAGAGGGGTAGGACATATCATTGTCCCTAACTACCTCCGGTTTCGGTTTACTAAGTGTGGTGGGGAGTCGACGAATGATCCTTTCAAATGGGACCGTGTGGTCAAAGACGAGTACAGACTCACGGGGTAGGGGAACGACTCTTCCCTCTACGAGTGAGTTAAGGTCTGTTAACAAGTTAAACCTCTGTGGGAGTCTCTTCCGTGGGTGGGTCATAAGAACCGGTACTTCGAGCGGAGTCAGTGGGAATTTCCTCCAGAGGGGAAATGGGGTATGACAAAGAGTTCATTTGGGGAGAAAGACCTTGTGACTCCAAGGACCTTCTCGATCTTACACGGAGGTCCAGTCCAAAGTAACCTTGGGTACTTGTTTTTGTCATAGGGATCTCTGGGCTCCGGGTTACTCCAGGTAGTAAATTATTGGGTCAAGAATTATATACTCGAGAATACTGAGACCCCTTTACTCCTATGATTCAGAGAGAAGTGTTCCGGGTCTAAAGGTGGGTTGTCTAATTCATGTACCCCTTTGTACGAGTGGGTGGTCTTCTTCTGGTTTTCCTTCAGTGACATTGGGAGGTTGTGGGTGGGTCGGTGGGTGGCTGAGGGTTGATTCCCCGTTGACTCTCGGAAAGACCCCTACCGTCCTAAAACGTCCTAAACCCGAGTATCGTTTCGGAGAGATACTTTGGGATTTTCCTTGACTGGTGTTTGGAGAGTTGACGTTACTTTTGACGGTTGTCCGTAAGGATCGATATTTTATTTTTAATGCCTGATGGAAACACAAGTCAAGTTAAGTCAGCGAGTCAGCACAGGTCGAGAAACGTTGGGGTACTTAGCGTGGTGCGGTCCGGAGGGACAGGTAGTGGTTGAGGACCTCAAGTGAGTCTGAGTACAGGTAGCTCAGTCACTACGGTAGGCCGGTAGAGTAGGAGACAGCAGGGGAGACGCAAGTCAAGTCAAGTCAAGTCAAGTCAACGAGTCAGCCCAGGCTGAGACGTTGGGGTACTTAGCGTCGTGCGGTCCGGAGGGACGGGTCGTGGTAGAGGACCTCAAGTGAATTAGAGTGCAGGTAGCCCAGGTACTACGGTAGGTCGGTAGAGTAGGAGACAGCAGGGGAAGAGGAGGACGGGGGTTAGGGAGGGTGGTAGTCTCAGAAAAGGTTACTCAGTTGAGAAGGGTACTCCANAGTCGAAATCGTAGTAAGGAAGGTTTCTTTAGGGTCCCAACTAGAGGAAGTCTTACCTGACCAACCTAGAGGAACGTCAGGTTCCCTGAGAGTTCTCAGAAGAGGTTGTGGTGTCAAGTTTTCGTAGTTAAGAAGCCGCGAGTCGGAAGAAATGTCAGATTGAGAGTGTAGGTATGTACTGGTGTCCTTTTTGGTATCCAGAGGGTTTAAATCTTTTTGGGAAAGAGGAGATATATCGACTCTCTGTTTATCGGTTTCGTTAGAACTCTTTCTTTTTGTCGACCTCCTTAATCCGAGGGACGGAAGTCTGATATGATGTTTCGATATCAGTGGTGTTATCATACCATAATCGTGTTTTAGTCTTTATATTTAGTTACCTTGTTCTATCTTTAGGATCTTTATTTGGATGTGTGGTTCCAGTTATTTAGATACTGTTTCCTCCGTTCTGATATGTTAACTCTTTTTTGTTGGAGAAGTCATTTATCAAGACCCTTTTGACCTGTCGACATACATTTTCTTACTTTAATCTAGTAAGAGATTGTGATATGTGTTTTTATTTGAGTCTTTATTTGAAAACTAACCAGAGGATCTCATTACCTTTATTTTTGTTTTTATTTGTTTACCCTGAGTTAATTGAGTTTTCGATACGTCTCGTTTCCTTTGACATTTGGTTTCCTTTTCTGTTGGGTGTCTTACCCTCTTTCATAAATGTGTACTACGTTGGTTGTTCTCTAATTAGGGGGTTTAAATGTTTGTCGAGTATATTGAGTTATAGTTTTTTGTTTTGTTTTGTTTTTTTACTTAAAGGGATCACCTGGTCACCAATTCTGAGACACGAAGGTGGCGTCGTCCGCACTGAAGGTGGGAATCCCTTGAAGGTGTACGGTGTTACACGTCAGTTTTTATTTATTTACTTATTTTTGGAGTTGTAGGGTTAATTTTTTATCCGTCTGTAAAGAGGTTTCTTCTGTATGTCTCTCGGTTCTCCTGGTACTTTTCTAAAAAATTTAGTGATTAATAATCTCTTTACGTGTAGTTTTGATGTTACTCAATAGTGGAGTGTGATTACTCTTACCGGTAGTAGTTTTTCAGACGGTTGTCCGAAGGGACCACCGAGTCACCCTTTCTTAGACGGACCGTTACGTCCTCTGCGCCCAAGGCAGGGACCGGTCCCTCCTGACGTGCACGACGCCTCGTCGATTCGGTACGGGGTGTCGATAACTCGGACACGGTTGGGCGAGGTCACAAGAACGGACCTCTTAGGGTCCCTGCCCCCTCGGACCACCCGACGACAGATACCCCGGCGTGTTTCAGCCTGTGCTGACTTCACTGCGTCGTCGTCGTCGTCGTCGTGACTCGGACACGACATCTCGGGTCCTCGGCGTCGGTGACTTCGGGTACGCGGACGTCGAACACGAGACGTTGTTCTCCGGGGACGTCACTCTCCGGGTTCGCGACGTTGGACTGAGTTGATCTCTTTTCGGGTGCGTCATTGATTCTGGGTCGTGTCGGTTTTCATTTTATTTACCTATTTCAACAAAAAAATTCAGATGTTTGTTATTTATGACCTCTCCCACACCTATTTCCCCTGGGACGGATGTGACTACTACCCTTATATTTAGCCATTTCCGTGATATCTCTTGTCATACCTCCACGGAATTTTTTACTTTTTGTCTCGATGGTATACTGGGTCGTTAAGGTGAGGATCCGTATATAGGTCTCTTTTGGTACCGACTTTTCCTATGTACGTAGGGTTATAAGTGACCTCACGACAAATGTTGTCGGTCCTGTACCTTCGTTGGATTTACGGGTACCTATCTACTTACCTATTTCTATACTCTATCTATCTATCTGTCTGTGTGTTACGTTATAATGAGTCGGACTTCCTTTATTACGGTAAACTTCGTTGTACCTACCTGGACCTCTAATAGTATGATTCACTTCAGTCAGTCCGTCTATTTCTATTTATCGTCTACTGTAGTGAATTACGTCTTAGAAAATTTTTCTTTACTATGTTTACTTGACTAAATATTTTGTCTTTGTCTGAGTGTCTAAATCTTTTATTTGAATATCAATGGTTTCCCCTTTCCGGGTCCCCTCCCTATTTAACCCTAAACCCTAACTGCATATGTGTGATGATATAAATTTTAATGTTTTATTTTCTATTGGTTGTTCCTGGAGGACATATCGTGACTCTTGAGACGAGTTATCAGACATTATCGGATTTACCCTTTTCTTAAACTTTTTCATATATATATATATATATATATATATATATATATATATATATTGACTTAGTGATGAGACATATGGACTTTGATTGTGTTACAACTTTTAGTTGATACGAGGTCATATTTTATTTTTAATTCACTATTATTAAAATACTTAATCAATGAAATTTTTTCGTTACCAAATGACTACCTTCGTCGAAATATGTGTTTCCCCATTCCGGTAGACCGATACAGGTATCAGTCAGACACTTGTTGACACTCGGACCTCAAGATGGGAGAATGTGAAGGTGGGTTTACCGGTTCGACTAGGGGAACCTGGTCTCGTGAGGTCGATCCTTTTCCTCCTTCTTAGTTATGTCCTTCTAAAGGGACTACCATGTCACCTATCCTTAGATGGACGGTTACGTCCCCTATACCTGAGGTAGGGGACAGACCCTGTTAGGGTGTACGGCGTCTCGTTGATTCGGGTACTCGGTGTTGATGACTCGGACAGGAGACGTTGTCTTAGATGACGTTACTCTTCGGGCACGCGGCGTTGATCTGTCATCGGGGGTTCGAGACGTTGATCTTATTTCGGGAGCATCGTCACTTCTAGGTCATGTCGGTTTTTATTTGTTTACTTTATTTTTAAGATTTATATATATATTATATGTGTGTGCGCGAGACTAAGGTTCATTCCTAAGGATGACGATGTGCACGTGCGACAGTACACCCTTTTTCTTCTAAGGAATCTTTCCTCAGGGATATTTTGTGGTGGTCTTTGACTTCTTGACCTTCGTAAGGTCGAAAGTTTCCTCGAACGTCCCAGTAGTTTCCCCGGTGTGGAGGAATGTTCCTCTCTGCGGGACCGGTCGTTCCGGTCGTTCCGACGTGAGCCCGTGTCGACGTCAAGAGTCCGGACTGTCGTGGAGGAAGGACTGTCACGGTGGGACATGTCGCCTTCTTGAGCTCACCCCACTGATTTGTGTTCCCCGACTTTTCTCTCGGGAGTCCCACCGACTGATTTCTTTTTTCGAAGAGTAAGGACGTAGTTCCTTACCTTTTATTAATTCGTGAAGGTGCTCAGGAGGGCAAAATCCCACTCTAAGGGATAGGTTTGACCAATGAATCCACAAGGACCCGTTCCCTGACAGGGTGCGACAATTTTTACAGTCGTCCAGAACACTCGAAACACCGGTGGTACGGGGTTCTTCGATGGCACATGGAAGAGGGGAGTGAGTCGGGTATGTTGTAGCCCCTCAGATACGTCCCGTTCGGACCGTGTACCTGTACGAGTGTACGTCCCCTACCTTTGTGGGTAGTCGTAAGTATCTTGTGGAAGTGTCCCCCCTGTCTTCGAAAGGAATAGTCCTGACTTTTCCCTTATCTGCCTAGGCTCAAAGATGAATGTCTCTCTCGACACTCTAGGGTTTCGAATGTCTTACTACTGTCTGGAAGAAAGTGACAGTTCTACTGGGTTGTCCGAAGGAGTCGAGACCCATGAGTGCTTGTGGAGGTGAGAAAGACCTCCTGGGTTAGGAATCCGTTCCACCTTTTTCGTTTAGTACAAAATTTTTCTTCCGCAGGTTCTTTTTTTTCTTCTGTGAAAGATTCGATACGGTTCTCTGAAGTCTTTAGACTCAGAGGGAAGACGGACATCGGAAAGATACCTGCTCCTACCGGGATTTCCCTTAAAATTTAAATCGGGTAAACTTTACTGGATACCCTTCCGGAAACACTCAAGTCTAGAGTAAACTACTCCTTTCGGTGTTTAAGTAGAACTCGGTTCAAGTTTCACGGGAGGTGCTTATACCTTTGTTTCACGACGGGTGGGGTGTCTCTTTCCAGTTGTATGTGTGATGATATATATTTTATCTGCCGGTTACCCTTAAAAGACATACTGAGTCCCTTGAGTTTGACCCTGAGACATTGTTGGATCTCCCCATCCTTCTCCACCCTCCACTTTCCGTCCAAGTTCTCCTCCCCTGTATTCATATAGATACCGTCCAAGTACAACTATACACCGTCTTTAGTTGTGTTATAACATTTCGTTTATAGGGAACTAATATTTATTTATTTATTTATTTTTAAGAAATTTCATTTTTTTCTTTTTTTTTCCTTTCCAACTCCAGAGGTAGGTGAGTCCCGCAAGACAGGGTGATTTTTGGACCTTCCTTCCCAGTGACTCCTGGTCTATGTTGGTTTTACCTTCCCTGGTATAGTTCACAAGGTTTCATGGGGTAGACGACAGTTGGACGCCCCTTAATGATGAACCCGAGTAGACAGATCTTATTTTGGACATAGAATATTCAGGGTCGTCCTTGATCCTCTGGATGAGGACACTCAGGTACCTTCTGAAGTCTGTGGACAAGTTCTCTTCTCCATATTCACTGAAGAACACCGACAACACCCAACCGGATCAGTAGGAACACAAAGAACTGATAGCACGAGAATAAGACGGTGAAAAGTCCTCGGTGAGGGGGTCATTTGTAGAAATGGAGACGGTCCAGACTTTATTTTATTGTCTCATTATACTCCGATTTTCGGTATTATAAGGACCATCCTGAATACTACTACCAGTACCGAGTTCTCCTTACTCTTTCGGTACGAAATTATTTGTTTATATTTTGTCAACGGTTCCCTCTTTTTGGATCAATTAACAACCCGAATGGAATTTTTCGGACCGAATGTTGGTAGTAATGTCCATGTTTGTCCATGTATGTTGTCCTCAAAATGGTCAGGGTACTCAAAGGTTGTGTACCTTTGGTAGAGGGGTAGTTGGGGTTGGTTATGTTCACATTGTCTGTTATAGAGATAGTCCGGGTTATGGAACGGGTGCAAAAAAAATTTTGAGAAAAAATTTTTCACTGTATTGAAAAGACAATTAGTACCGATGAAAAAAAAAACCACCGCGGTACGCATCCTTAGAATCAAAGGACTGGTCCTTAGTTTGGGTACGGGGAACGCAACCTTCGTGTGTCAGAATTGGTGACCTGGAGGTCCCTTCAGGGTTAGTACCGATGAAAACAATGGGTCTTTTCGTCAGTAGAAGGTCAAGCTCGACCGTCTTGTCTTCCCGCACACGAGTAGAGGACGTTCTCGTGGTTTTAACGTTGATCGACAACGTTGACTGTCCTTCTGTGACCTTGGGTGGCTTTTTTTCTATGGGGTGCAAGTTTCTGTTTCTTCGGTGGCGTTCTACCATCCTCCCCGCGCCAGTGCTATTTTAATTTAGGGTATAGGCGGTCCATCCACTGGGTGACTGACCTTTTGTTATTATGACGTCTTCGAGAGTGTGACAACACTTCCGAGACTTGGGGTTTAGTCCACCGGATCGGAGCCCTAGACTGTTTCCCTGACCCTTAGGGGTCCATTAGACGGGAACTCCTAGTCGTCCTAAACTAAGATCCTGAAGGTCTCCTGACCCCCTTTGTCTGAGGTCAGAACCGTGTTTGTTTTAAAACGTGTGTGGTTCTGGGTCTCCTCTCCTCGTCACTGGGGTGTCTTCTGACTTGGGTTTGATGGACGATCACAACCTCCCGGAGGAGACCTAGTCGTCCCCGAGTGGTGTCCCATGCCCCCCGTGACCTTCCAGGGGAACCGTATTTGGAAGGACCTCAAGTGGTAATTGGGATGGTATCTCGGTGTCTGGGGTCCCGACCCAGCGGAGTCCGGTTTGTTGATGGTCCTTCCCTCACGTTGGGGTGGGTAGTCGTCTATTTACCTAATTTCGAAATGACTCGTTCCGGGACGGGTGGTCTCGTTCTGGGTCAAAAAGGGTAGTGGTCAGGGAGGATAGTTCTTCGAATATGTTCGGAGAATCGGAATAAGTAGTCTCCCGTCTGTCTTCTACGTTCTTCTTCGTGTCAGAGTGTCGTCGATTTTGTTTTAGCCATAATGTCTTTCAATTAGTGTTACTGCCTCTTCCGTTGTCGTGGGGTGACGTCATGAAAACGGACCTTTTAGGGTACCTGCCTCCTCGGACCATCCGACGTCAGGTACCCCAACGATCTCAGCCTGTGCTGACTCGCTGAAGTGAAAGTGAAAAGTGAAAGTACGTGACCTCTTCCTTTACCGTTGGGTGAGGTCACAAGAACGGACCTCTTGGGGTCCCTGTCTCCTCGGATCACCCGACGGCAGATACCCCAGTGTGTCTCAGTCTGTGCTGACTTCGCTGAATCGTCGTCGTCGTCGTTAGTACTACTTTTTCGTCATTCCATGCAGGGTCTACTTCCCCGTTCTGTTTTAAGTTCTTTTTGTTGATTTACTTCACCTCTATCCGTTGTAGGGTCTTTTTAAGTCTTATTACTATCACTTCTACTAGGTCCTAGAGCCCTTTTCTTACCTCTGTTTCTAACTCTTCTACGTTCTTTCCAAATGATTTCTGGATGTTCTTGATTTCTTGTTTGTTTGTCTCTATTTATTATGTGATCTTCCTTAGTTGTCGTTTTATTGACTTCGTCTTCTTGTCTATGTACTGGACCTCCTGTCTTACCACCTTTAGTGACAGTGTCTTGCCTCTCATCTTTTTTCTTACTTTTCTTCACTTCTGTCGGATTCTCTGGATACTCTGTTGTAATTTGTGTGATTGTAAACGTAATATCCCCAGGGTCTTCCTCTTCTCTCTCTCTTTCTGGACTCTTTTATAAACTTCTCTATTATAGACTCATTAAGGGATTGTACCCTTTCTTTTATCAGTTGGTTCAGGTCCTTCGTGTCTCAGGGTCCTTCCTATTTGGGTTCCTCCTTGTGTGACTCTGTGTATCATGAGTTTGACTGTTTTGAATTTTTGTCTCTATTTTTATAATTTTCGTTGTTCCCTTTTTACTGTTGTATGTTCCCTTGAGGGTAGTCCGATAGTCGTCTAAAGAGTTGTCTTTGAGATGTTCGGTCTTCCCTTACCGAACTATATAAATTTCACTACTTTCCCTTCTGGGATGTTGGTTCTTATGAGATGGGTCTTTCTGGGAGGAAGTCTAAACTACCTCTTTAGTTTTCGAAAGGTCTGTTCGCTTTCAATTCTCTTAAGTCGTGGTAGTTTGGTGGAAATGTTGTTTTTACGATTTCCTTGAAGAGATCCGTCCCTTGTGTTCTCTTCCTTTTCTGAATGTCTTTTATTTTGTTGATTCTGTTACCATTATCCTAGTATGTATAACTATTCATGGAATTTACATTTATCTAATTTACGTGGTTGGTTTCTGGTATCTGACCGACCTACTTACTTTTGCACGTACATACGTGAAGGTAAATGGTGTAGTAAGACGAACTGGACGGAGTTTAACGTACATTAATAAAATGTAACAATACAATTGGTGCTAAGGTAATACCGAACGTTAATAGAAAATAAAAAACAGACCGATAATTAACACTTTTGACTATTTCTAGAATATAACACTAATACGTCAATAATGAGTGAATTATGGTAACATAGTACTAATCAGTTGTCTTTTTATTGTCTTGAGATATAGTGGTTTTGACCCTAGATTGTCTTTTTGGACATTAGTGGCTATAATTTTAGGTCTACGTGTAGTCTTAATAGAACTTTAATTTTTATTTTATTTTATTTTACGGGTCCATAACGAAAAAAAGAGGTCTCAAGGTCCTCACAAAGATTACTAGTTAGTACAAATTTTTGTTGACCTGATATGCTACTAGAGAAAGAAAATAGATCGAGCAAAGTGAAAAGATAAAGTGCAGGTCACGAAGGTAAAGTAAATCAAATACAAAAGGTTAAAGAGGTAGGGAAAAAAAATACAAGAAAGAGTTCGGAAATAGTTCACATCATCTTTTCGAAAACATATATATTTATACATATTATGTGTATAAAGTCTTTTGAATACTTAAAAACAGATTGATTTTTTAAATACTATAAAACTAAGGTGAACAAACTGAATCATACGTATCTTCCGATCTAAATATTAAATTTTTCTGACGTTATTCGTTGTTTCTAAATGACATATCGTATCCCTTGATATCAGTTGTAGGACATTATTAGATACTACTTTTTCTTAAAGTTTATATTATATACACATAAACGTATTGACTTAGTGGAACGACACGTGGACTTTGTACCATTCAGTTGATATGAGGTTGTTTTATATATATAGAGTGTGTGTGTGTTTTCCGTCAGTACGAAGGTCGCGGTGATGTGGAGATATCCAAGAGAACCGATACCACTCGGAGAATTCTTGTTTTGTACCCGTGGTCTACTATTGTAATGGTGTCGCAAATCCTTCGGTCTAGGTTTGACGTAAGGGTGTTTACGGAGGTGAGAGACACGAATCTTACTTCGGGACTGGGGTCCACGTATGTTCTATCCCTACCTTACCTGATTTGGACCCCGTCCTTTAACAATCCGAGATACCTTGGACAAAGGGACCACCGAGTCTCCAATTTCTCAGACGGAGATTACGCCCTCTGGACCCAAGCTAGGGATCCTGTCCTCCTAGGGGACCTCTTCCTTTACCGTTGGGTGAGGTCATAAGAACGGACCTCTTAGGGTACCTGCCTCCTCGGACCACCCGATATCAGGTATCCCAACGTTTCTCAACCTGTACTGACTCGCTGAATTGAAAGTACCTTCGACACCCAATTTTGGAAGAGTGATGTAGTAGAGTAGATTCGGTTCCCGTACCTTATGAGGGTCTACATTGATAGAACCTATATGATTACCCGGGAACAGAGACGTGACGTAAACATTGAAAGGGAAGGTACCTAGATCTACCGACGAAGGACCGATTTAAGAAGATAGGGGTAAAAAAAAAGAAACGTACGCCGTGCACTGTGTTGGTTCGTACGTTGGTACGTACACACACCTTAGAATCAAAGGGCTAGTCCCTAGTTTGGATGCGGAGGACGAAACGTTCACGTCACAGAATTGGTAGCTGATGGCCCCTTCAGGGATAAGAGTCTGGAGACTGACGTGGAAGTCCTATACAGACCTATCGTCGTGAGGGGTCTCATTCGCGGGTTTCTGTTCCATGAGGTCCCATTAGGGTGGGGATATGTACGAATAGGAATATTTTACACACGTGTCCCCTCGGACATGTAATCCTGTAAACCAAGATAAGTAACAGTGTTATGTCCTATTATAAATTATAGTAGGGTCCTCCCAATGACCTAATTATGACCGTCCTTGTCCTGACCGTCCACCTAATCATCGACGAACTCTCCGACACGGATGGTACTCCATTGGGATCTTTAGATGTGATTGGATGTGAAATCCGTTGGGTCGGGTCCGGTGACCGTTACGGGATTCATCTGAAAATTGAAGAAAGTTGAATGGTCGGTTGTAACAACACCTATTATCTAATCGGAACCTAGTGAACGACCAGTACGTCCCACCGCAGACACACCAGTATTTGTTTTGGATGACGTGGATATAGTTGTTAAGTCCGGTCTAACTCTACCTGTAGTTTTTCTAAATAAGGACCACCAGGTCACCGATTCTGAAACTCGAGGGTTACGTCCCCCGGACCCAAACTAGGGACCAGTCCCTTGATCTAGGGTGTACGGTGTCGATTCTAGGACACACGGTGTGGATTCTGGGTCACGTCGGTTTATTTATAAAAAAATTTCCTGAATATTGTTCATAGTACCAATATGGTGATGTTCGTCCCTCATCTGGGATTACGGTAGACCAGGTGGTAGTTCTCGTGGGAGGGATCGGAATGAACCAAGGAATGAACCTGGGGTTCATTTCTAGTATGAGGAGAAGTCTGGAACGGAAAAATTGGAGGACCCTTTCAAGTACAGAAGGTCCAATGTTGTCAAGGTGTAGTTTCACTACCAATCGTCTTCTAAGGTCGGGTATGGTGGGAGACTGAATTTTATTCTTCGATAGGACGGGAACCCTGGGGATATGGTCTGTAGGTCTTTAAAAATGATGGACTGTCCGTCCCAGTTACGGGGATGAGTTGGGACTTTGTCGATGTCTTTGGTCTAATAACAGGAAGATGAAGGGCATTCTTATACCCTCATTCTCTAAGGGGACCACCAGGTCACCGATTCTGAGGGACAAAGGTTCCGTCCTCCGGGCCCAAGTTAGGGACCAGTCCCTTGATCTAGGGTGTACGGTGTTGATTCTAGGCCGCGTCGGTTTCTTTATTCATTTGTAATTCTTGTGTCCTCCCTCCCTCCCTCCAAGTTTTGCCTTCCCTGAATACATATGGATACCAACCAAGTACAACTACAAACCGTCTTTGGTTTATTTAAGACGTTTCGTTAATAGGAAGTTACTTTTGTTTAAACTTTAACTTTTTTTTTCTTATATCCTCTTTTAGAGACTACCCCTTACTCTGTCCTCCCTTTCCCGTCGTGTGTTCGTGAACGACAACTTCCCCGCGTCGACAACCAACCCTACGCCAATTCTAGTTTACCTTGGGCGACTTTAGTTCGTCAGGAACTCTTACCGGACCAGTAACCGGAAGTCGAGTAATATGAAAGTAACATTATGAGTTTTAGTGAGGGGGAATACGGTACTATCAAGGGTCTACCAACATTTTCCGGTTTTTCACCCGTCACCGGGTTAAGGACCTTTTTAGGGGGGAAGGGGCTTTGTTCTCCTTATAAGGAGGGTGAACAGTCATATGCTTTAATGAACCGGGTATTCGTAGATGCTGGGGGTAGGGGACCCCGACGAGAGTGAAAGGCTCCCAGTCGTAAAACTGATATCTCATTCACGGGACGCGATTTATTTGAAAGGAGGCGAAAAGAGACCGAGGTAGGACTTAAGAGAGGACGCTTCTTCGTTCCTGGGAATGAGCCGTCACCAGACAGGATTCCTGAGGACGCCCAGGGTCCTGCACTGTGAAGGGAGAGGTCGTTGTCACTCTCCGGAGACGGGAGGGCCACCTCAGACTAGCCCCGACCCGTCCCTACCCGAGAAATGCGTCGCGACCCAATGGTGAGACGATTTGAGGTTCCCAGAGATCCTTCCGTACTCCGACTCCGGGAGAGATCCTGTCCGATCGCCCGTGCACCTGTTGTGTCGGGTCGCCCCTGGGCGTATCCCAGGGGGAGGCTCAGGGGTTGGAGTCGTGTTGTAATCGCCCCCCTGCGGACCTGTGTGGACAGATCCGGGACCCTTCCAGTCCCGACGTGTCCAGGAGCCCCCGGTAAACAGGGAGGGGGAGACGGTCCGAGACTCCGGACGTTTGGAAGGTTGTCCTCCGTTCACCCTGAAGACCGGACACACGAGACACACTCAGGGTTTCGGTCCTTGCGTTCGACGACCCGTTGTTCATGCCGAACCACTAAGTCAGTACCTAGGTAGGCGCGGCACCCGACGTGGCCCGCCAAATGAACGGAGGACCCTCGAGTATCCGGTCGGGTCTCTTCCTTCTCCTTTGGGGGGTACGTCCGAGACAAGATCCGTGTGCAGGAGAGTAAAGTCGGAGGGTCCTTCCCTAAGATGGGGGGTGGGGGGTGTGGCGGTAGAATACCCCGCGCTTCGTCTCTGAACGACCATTCAGAATGGCCATTCCCCAAAGGACGGAGGTCGGGAAGGCGAGGACAGTGACCCCCCACCCCCCACAGGAGAATCCAGGGTACCGGTGGTAGACCTCAGGGTGGTCCGGGGACATACGGACCTCCACCCTAAGACCCGTACGCTTGTTTCAGATCTGGGCGACTTCCTACCCCTAGTCCCTCTCGGCTGCTCCCGACCTTCACTCCACTGGTCGAAGTCAGTCTCCTGTCCCTGTCTCCCCGTTGCGGGGGACCCTTCTTGTTCCCCGTCCTGCACGGTCACCCAATCCGAGCCCGAGACCCCTGTCGACGACTCTCTCCCGTTACCGACCTGAGGGCCGGGCAAACGTCACCCGAGAGACACCCCCACCCACTTCAGGACGGAACAGTTCGACTCTACGTCCGTTGTCGAGCCTCGTCCCACCTGACCCACCTGTACGTCCCCCCTTCACACCACGGAGGAGACCGGTCACGTCCCGAGTCTGTCGAGGTCAGGACCCGGTCACAGACCGTCGGAGAACGAGACGAGTCTGTCGTCCGCCGGACTCTCTCCACTGTCCAAGTTTAGGACTGTGGTCGTAGGGTGTAGACACACCGGAACCCGGCCACAGGTGCACCTGTCGTTCTCATGAGCCGCGGTCCCACTGAGGTGCGGTCTCCGTACCTGCTCTTTCCGGACACACCTATGGGATGTCACCAACCATCAACAGAAGAACCATGGACCCCCCGTACGGGTCCGGACGCGGAAGGGGAGGGGAACGGTAGTGGAACGGGGTCTGCTGTCTACCCCTTTGTCGGACCGGGTTCTGGTGTCCTTCAGACGTGGACTTCGATAGATCGAAGGACAGGGAGCCACAGGACCCGGACGTCCCTTGTGGTCCGTCCGTGACCCGAGTCCCGTATCTGCTCCTCGTCTGGACGGGGTCCCTCCGGACGGACACTCACAAGTCGGGACAGGGGCGAAGTGGGGTAGGAGTAAAGTCGGGAGGTGGGAGTGTGGGAGGGACAGGAACCCGTGTTGTGGGTGAGACCCGTGACGGTGGCAGAGCCTTCGGAAGTAGGTGGGGGTTCAGGGGACCCGGGTCCCGACGACGTCCCTCCGTACCCGTCCCAGTCCCTCCGGGTCACCGAGGAAATAAGGTAGGTCGAATTGACGTCGGTCTGATCCGACCCTCATGTCGAGCTGTCTCCGACATTGGTGGTGCCCAGCCGGACTGGGGTCTGCCTACGGGTCTCCGTCGCACCCAGAGGCCCCGTCCACCTTCCCGTACACAGGGGTCACATAGACGTCCTGGGGAGTCTTGGGGTTTCTACACTCTCCTTGTACTTCGTTCACTGTCTCTCCGTCTCTCCTTCTCTCCCTCCACAGCCCTACGACCCGTCCCCGATTCGGTTCTGAGGACCGGCGGAATACAGACCTGGTCCGGACCTCGGGGTCGACCCTGAGACACGGGTTCTGGGTCCGGGTCGGGTGGAGGTCAGCAACAGGGGTCGGCCGACTCGTCTCTCCGGGTCCACCGCTCTCTTTCTTTCTCTCTCCCGTTCTCACGGGACCGGTACTAGGCCAGACACACCCACGAGCTACGACTCCATCCCCTCCACACCGGGAGCCCGAGACGCACCCACGGGGGGTCGTACACACATGACCCTACGGGGTAGACGGGGGCGCAGTGGGGTCCAGAATCTAGACACTGTGCACAATGGGTTTACCTCAGGTAGACCTGGTCGTCGTTGTTGGAGGGGGGTCGGTGTCCGAACCAGGTGAAAGGCACGGTCGAGGGTGTAGGTGGAGCAACCCCAGGACGTGTTCCTGAGCTGGAACCCACAAAGTCCAGTGGGTCACGGGGGGAGGGGTAATCCCTAAGAACGATCCTCCTGCGAGTACTCGTCTCCCTGTATGGACCTCTCACGCAACTCCGGGGAGACCCTCGCGGCACGTCAGACGGCGATCCTAGTACCTACGAGACGCCGGGACCCGGAACCGAGGAGTGGATCTTTTGTTCCTGGTTGCGACGCGTGTGGAGTGTCCCAGTCCTCTTATTTTCCGGCACCCTCTGACGGGTATTCCGGTTCGAGTCGCAACGGGCCCCGTGTCGTTCTCGGCGCAAAGAACCCAAAGAAAAACCCAACGATTTTAACAGTACACGGACAAGACAGGGGGTTCCCCGATCCGGTCGAGTCACACCCCAGGATGACGACCGTTACACGGGGGGGTTGTGTTTGGTGGTTCCTCCCCTGAAAGATCCTACCCCCAAAAAGACCCCCTCCGACGGGTCCCGACGAGACGTGACCACGTCTCCGTCGGTCCACGGACAGTGGACTCCTCACCTCCAGACATACGTAGAGGGGGACCCAACTACACTCCACTGGGTCACAGACTCCCATTTTCGGGAAGGTGTGGACTCCAGGGTCACGTAGGTTCTTTTGGGTCCAGTCCGGGAAGACCCACACCCCCGAGGGTCCCCCGACGCCATCACCCCGACTGTGGCGACATAGACAGACAGGCGGACAGGGAGGTGTTGTTTCGGGGGTCCCCGAGGCAAGACGTGGTCACAGGTACGGGTCACCGAGGAGGGAGACCGGGACCTCGGGAAAAGACGTGTTAGGTCTGGGAAGAGGGACGGGTCGTGCCGGGTCCGATTTCTCATGGGTCTTGGGCCTTCGACCAGTACCCGTTTTTTCCGAGAGTTTTCGTGGGGGCCCGGGGATCCGGACGGTCTACTTAAGGTTCCGAGGGTCCAACGGGGGAAGAGGGGGGCGATGGAAAGTAAACGTCTTATGAAAGGTCTTTTCGGAGACCGACCAAGACCCAGTTTAAATGACGGGACCTATAATCCCGTCTCTCTCCTCTAGGTCCCAAGTAGAGGGTCTAGTCGGGGACCAGGACCGTGGTGGCACTTGTGTAGTGGGGAATCACTATGGAATCACTATGGCTTCCCCTCCCGGCGTCCCGACTTCACAGGTGCCACCCCGTTTCTGGTCACCCGAAGGTCGGGTCCGATCCCCAGAGGAGTGAGGAAGTAGGAAGGGGAGGAGGGAGATGTCAGGTTCTTAACCCAAGAAGAGATGTGAGGGTTTCTACTATGACAGAAAGGTCTACCTTGGTGGTACTTCTCGGTCATTGGTCGCACGTCTCCACAGGGACCATCCCTCTATGGCTCTGATCACACGGGTCCGGGTTCTCCCCGGATTGGTCGAGGTCCCTGAGTGTCTCCCCTTTACAGTAATAAAGACGAGTAGTCAAACGAACAAAATCTGAATTATTAAACAAGTCTTTACATATAACTCGGGGTGACTCGTGGTGATGGACGTTACACCCTCTGGGTCCAAGTCAGGGTCCCAACTTTTCTAGGGGACCTCTTCCTTTACCGTTGGGTGAGCTCATAAGAACGGACCTCTTAGGGTACCTGTCTCCTCGGACTGTCCGATGTCAGGTACCTCAGCGATTCAGTCTGTGCTGACTCTTTGACTGTGTGTCTTCGCGGTTCCATCCCTCCATCCCATTCGTTTCGTCCGACCCCAAAGACTGTCAAACCCCTATGGTCGAAAATCGACCGGTCTCCCTGGGTCTCGAAAGGAGGTGGGTCGCCCAAACAAGACCAGAGACGGTCCGTGGGTTTCGGGGAGACCCGTCTGTCACGAGACCTGTGTCAAGACTCTTGGGACGTCAGGTTGGGAGAGACCCGGTGAAGGATCGTCAAGACGGAAACCCGACCACGGGAGAGGAGAGACCCGTGACGGAGGGAGATCTCCTCCTCCTGTTTCATTACGGACCGGGGACTCCATCTCCTGTCCTGTCTGGGGTACGTCCGTCGAGGACCCTGCACCGCTCACGGGTCACTGGGTCGTGGGGCACCTAAAGGGGAGGGTGGGACACGTCCTTCGGCTTCCGTCCGACTCGTGGGACACGAGTGAGGGGAACTGCTCTGGTCGGGTTTCAGGTGAGGAGGTCCGGAACTAAAGGGGTCGACGGTTCCCCGTTCTGTCTTAATGTCCTCGGGACGGTACCGTGTCTTTTACTTGTCCTTTACGGGTAAAGTGAGGTACGGGTTGCTTCGGGTCGAGGAACGGGGGCCTCCCGTAGTCCAAAAGGGACCGGTCGTCCGTGTCCCCGCCCCAGACCCACCGTCTCCCACCCCACCCCTGACTCGGGAGACTCACTGGGATCTAATAGAGGAGGTCTGTCGAGGAAGGCGGTCGAGACGGGAGACCGATGACGAATAGAGGGACTATTTACCGGGGTGACAGGACGGTCTCCTTCTCGACAGACACAGGAAGTCCCGGGACGGCCTCGGCGGCCCTCCCGGGACAGCCACTCCTGGACCCGGAACCGTGCAGTCGTACCACCGGTCTCTCTCTAGGGTCCGGTGACTGGGTTCAGGACGGTCCACCCAACCCCCGAGGTCGGGGTCCCTCCACCGACAGAGCGACGGTCGATGGAAAGACCCCCCTGAGACCAGACTTCGTACTCTTTCCGGTCCAGAACCGCTGGAACTCTTCCGTTCCGGGACAAGAGCGTTCCGTGAGTGGTAGGAGAGGGTCCCCGGGGTCGGGGACGTACGGGGGGAAAACTGTGTCTGTACCGTCGTCCTGTGGGGTCGGCATTGGACCGTCGTCTCTGCCCGACGAAACTAGACGTGTACTGGGATTACACTGGCAGCCGTCTGCGACCGACCCCCGACCTAGGCGCATGTCCGGCACTCCCCCCCGTCTGTACTCGTCCCTGTACAGACGGTCCAGGAGACCCTGGAGGGTCGATCTTGTCGACGGAGTTGTGACCAGGACCCCTCCCCACCCCCACTGACCGGGTCGGGGGGTCGTCTTGCTGGTCTCAGAGGTCCCGGGACGTCCTGTCCCAGTCCAACGTGGGGAAACGACTGTCTCTACCTGAGTCTCTCGTGTGTACCTCCTGTACAGAAGGAAAGGGAAACCAGGTGCCGACTTGCACCCAGGTAACTAGAGCGCAAGGGAGACCGAAGTCGGACTGCGGCTATGTTCGTTTCCGTCCGGCAGACAGGTGCCGGTCTAGGCGTCACAAGTCGGTTGGGAACCGTGCATCGACCGAGACTTCTTTACAGACAACTACTTACTTAGAACCGAGGTGTGTGTAGAAACTATGAGATCCAAGACCGTAGGTTTGTATTACAAAGTAACTTTTTTTAAAGACGTGAATAAACCACGACTCCACCGAGGGTTGTGTGTCGGTCCCAGTGACGACACGGACAAGTGAAGTCTCGGCGGGACTTGGTCGACGACGGTCACTGAAACCCCTGGCCCGCACCCCCACCAATGGAAAATCCCAGGTCCCATTAGTAGAGACGTTGTAGGAGTCGCACACCCATACTCTTACGGAAAGTTAGAATCGACTGCAGACACGGACTTGAATTTAAAGATAATTACCTTTGTGACCAAAAATGTAAATGAGTAGTAAGTTGTATATAACCGATTCGTGTACGAGACCCGAGTACCCACTCTGGCACCCTAGGTCACCGCCGGTACTCTTTGGGTCGGTGAGACCCAGGACCCCCGGTGGCAGTCACCTTGATCGGGTACCAATTAATGTCCCAGGCACACACGAGACTCCTCGTCACATCCCCCGATGTCCCTGTCCGCGGTCCCCCGACAGAACTAGACCTCCGACCCTTTCGATGGGTCTCTCCTTCGACCCTTCGGTTGAGACTTCTCACTCATCCGTAGTCGTTCACTTTTCCTTCCCCTGCAAAAGGTCTGTCTTGTTGGACCCGTTTCCGGTCTACCGGTCTCTCCGGTAATTTGGGACTCACGAGTGACGTCGACTCAAGGGTCCCTCCGACCTGGTCTCATGTGTCCGGCAGACCCCTGGTCGTTTCCCCTCCGTACCGTCCAGTTCGTCTTGCTCGTCCTCCGGTCTCCACTGAAACTCTCCAGGGAAAGACGACGACCTTCAACCATTCCATCCTAAAGGGTTCGGGCGTCAGACCTCGGTTAGAGCGACGATACCGGTCCCTCCGTTCCAAAAAAAGAACGAGACAGTAGAGGAGGACGAACAGGTGTGGTGACCTAGAACCTCCGTCCCCGGCCAGCCACAGATTAAGTAAAGACTCTCGGGTCGTCGGCAGTGTCCCAGTCTGTATACCGTTCCCCATTTGTCTTCGGAGGACTCACTCCCGCGCGTCACTGGACCGCGGGGTGGGCAGACGGGTCGTGCCGGGCACCTGACGGGCGGTCCGGGACTGAGATGGGTGACCGAGCACAGGAACCGACTCGTCCCGGCCCGGGACGTCCTGCACGACCTGTCGTCCAGTGTGTAGGTCCTTCGCCCGAGGCACGGAAAGGAGTGCGAGGGTGCGACCGGCGGTCGGCCCCTTCGAGGTCGGGCCTTCGGGAGGGTCGTAGTCCGAGTCCTGACGTCCGTGGTGTGACCCCGGTCTAGTCTGGGTCGGAACCGTCCGACGTCTCCGGGTCCCAGGACGGACGACTCTGGTGGGCCCCGGGGTCGCAGTGGAGAGTATCGGCTCCACCTCTGTTCTCCAGGGTCCACCCCATCTCCAGTCTTACGTCCCTTGGAACCCGCCGTGACCTTCCCGCGTCGTGTCGGGTGAGTCCCTCTTGACGGGTGGTCCATTGGCACCCGGTCAAGTCGTGTCCACCTGTCCTTCGTCACTCGAGAGACAAGGTCCTCCCCACGTTCGTTCTGGTCTTCGACCTCCTTGGGAGCAGGAGAGAGGCGGGACGACTTTCTTGGGGAGTGGTTCGTAGGAGAGAGGTTCCTCGGGGTTTTCGGTGGGGAGGACGAGGGTCCCCTAGTGGTGACACCGACACACCGGAACCGTGGTGGGGGTGGTGGTGGAGTGAACGCAGGAGACACTGTGTCCGCACCCGCTCGAGTCCTCCACAAAGGGAAGGTAAGAGACGAGAGTCGTGGTGTGTTCCTAACGTAAATACGAACTGTAGGTATTTTGTTTTTGTACTTTTCAAGGTCGGTTAATCACTTTCGTGTCCTTCAGTGGAATTAAAGTCCTGTGTTCCTTTGTGGTAGTCCGAGGGTACAAAAGGAACACTATTTTGTCTAACGAAGAAGTTTCCGGGATCCAACAGACCTTCTCCCCCCTCCGGTTACACCCTCCAGGGTCCCGGGGGAGGAGACGGGGGTGTGGGGAAATATGGATATGGTCTCGGGGGTCCCACCCCGACACCCAGGTCGAGACGAAGACAGGTGAACGCGCACGTGCGCGTGTGTGTGTGTGTGTGTGTGTGTGTGTGTGTGTGTGTGTGTGAGGAGAAGATAAGGGTCCTAGTGTCCGGAGGAGAGGGGAAGACTACTTTAGGTTAGGGGCACGTACTGACTGTTCCGGGGACCTAGACTTGTTTGGTCACCGAGGTGGGTGAAGAAGTGTGGGGAGGGAGTGAGAGACGAGGACCGGAAACGTAAACTACAAGAAAGGAGGGCCTTGAGAGAAGGGGACCGATTCCTGTATACGTAGGAAACCCTGAGTCGAATACATGGGGAAGGAGGTCCTTCGAGAGGGACTGGAGTAGTTCCCAAGGGTCCCGGTGGACCCTTGTCGGGGACGGTGTCCGGACGAATAAGACTGTACACGAAGGACCAGTGTACAGACAACGAAGGTAACGGTGAGTCACAGAGTCTCGAGTCGTGTTCCGGACCGTGTCTCTTGCACAGGCCTTTCACAAACTACTTACTTACAGACTAGGGAGTTAACGGGAGTCTTATTGTTTGACCGGAATTGATCTACGAGACCAAGATCCGAACAACAGTTTGGGGTCCTCCTGTGTCGGAGCGGGACTCGGAACTACATCCAGACTCTGACCCCGAAGGACGTGGGACCCCACCCTCCCACACGTGCGGGTCTTAAGAAAGGATTCACCAGGACAATAAATCCCTACCCGGTTGGCTCTCGGGAGACTCGTCCTTCGTCCTTCCTCTCGACCGGGAGACAAGAGGATGGGTTAGGGGTTAAACCTCCTGTACGTCGGACATTAAACCTTCCGATTAAGCCAGGTCCCAACCTTACCTCACGAGACACACGAGTTACTACGGTGCGGGAGGGTCCCCTCCTTCGCAGGAGAGGAGACGAGAGCCCGTATCCGGTGCGACGAGGTCACCTGGGGTTCCGGACCCGCCTCGGGGGTCTCGTGACCCATCTGTCGGTCTCCCCTTCCTCTCTCCCTCTTGGGACCCAGGTCAGGGGAACCGGTGACTGACGGGTCTGTCTCCAATGAAAACAGTCGCCCGGAGTCTGTAGTTTTTCTTGATCGCCTCCCAGTCGTTCCTAGTCCCAGGCTCTCACGGGGTCTGTCGGTGAGGTCTCTTCGTCGCCCCTCTACCCCTGACACTCCGGGACCGAGTCTTCGGTGTGAGGCGTCGCTGAGGGGCGAGGACGGCGACGGACTTGGTAGTGTCTCAGTGAGTTGTAGGGAGGTCACACGATCCGGTCGTACGGCAAAGGTCGGTGACCTGTGGTAAGTGGAGGAGGGACCCTTCGGGAAAGACTGGTGGTCCGACCTAGTTCTCGGTGAAGACCTGAGGGTGACACGAAGGGTGAAGTACCGGGACCCGCAAGACGGAATCTCCGCGGAGGGGGTAGTCTTATACCCGAGTCAATCTTTCCCGAGTCTTATACCCGGACCAACACCAGTGGAACCATCGGGTCTCGAGACGGGTCCCAGACCAAGTCGTCTCTCCGACGAGGTGACTGACGACACACCGGAACCCGATCCTCGTCGTGAAGAGACCCGGAGTCAAACGGACAGACACCTGGTGTGTGTGTGCCGTCCTAAAATCATGAGTTACTTGTGCACTCACTTACTCACTCTTCGATCAGATCTACGTTTAGTTTGGGAGTCGCCAAAGAGAGGAGTGAGTCCGACGTTCCGAGAGACGGGTCCATGTACGGTCGTCCCTGACCGGAACCGGAACCCTACTACACCTGTCTTCCGGGCCCCCACCAGTGTCGACCGTCCTGGACGTTCCCTCGACTGGTCGACCTTGGGACTACCACTACCCCCTGTCTCGGAACCCCCCTCCCGTATTTCTGAAGGCCCACTGTCCACTGCAGGGGTAGGGGATTGTGTGGAATACAAACTCCTGGGGTCGGACGGACCCCCGTCGTGGGGCCGGGGTTGAGTGGGTGTGGGGTAGTCGAAGAGGGTTTTTCAAGACAAGCCGAGATTGGCAGACAGTGGCCCCGACCACTAAGTGTGCGAGGTGAGGAGAAAGGAGAAGGACTGATTAATATTGAGGACGCACAAAAAGGGGGACCTTTTTTACAGAAGAATTTTTTTATATAGGGGTTCTGCCGTCATTAATTGAATCACTCGCGGTCACACGTTAAGTCTGTCTGAGACTCCTACCGTTCCAGGGTCCACACCCCTCTCCAGAAAACCGGGTGTCGTCTTCCCTGCACCCACCCTGCACCCACTTGTCCCCTGCGGAGGTCGTCGTCGTCGAGTCGGGGAGGGGGCGGGGTGGATAGCACTGCGACCCCTGGGACCCCTTGATGTCAGTGTCCTCGTCAGTACCCCTGAGGCACCTCGTGGAGACGTACGACCCCTGTCACGGGTCACGGGTGGTTCACGTGCCTGTAAGGGAGGACTGTGGACGAGTTTAGTCGGGATGACCGGGGTCTTCTGTGTTCTGTTCTGAGACGGGTCTCAGGACTTGGTAGTCACCACCCTACTTTGCACTCCGGACACCGCGACCATCGACACACACCATCCTTGGTACCGGTCACCGGGTTCGTCTCCCTCCGGTTCCCGGTACTCAGGGAGTTCCCTGTCCGTTCGAATCCGGGGAGACCAGACAGAGGGGCAGTGGGTGGAAGACCCTTAGTGTCACCAAGGGGACCTTGAAACCGGTCTCAACTCTGGTGTTCACAGACTCGTGAAACACCCCGGGTCACTCGTCTGCCGTCTCGTCTACAGACTCGTCCACGGGGTCGGGCCACCCCTCTCCTCTGTGACGGTCCTGACCCAGGATCTCGTTGTCACTGTGTTTCCGACCCTGTAGACTCTGACCCAGACCTTCGGTCCGTCTCTGTCTCTGGTTTTGTTCTCTCTCAGTCCAGACTCAGTCTCGGGTCTCCTACTTCTATTTGGGTCTCTCTTCTCTCCCTGGGTCCCGTCCCCTGTCTCGGGGGCTGTCTCGTCGTCTCTGTCGACTCCATCCTCTCGTGGGGTCTGGGTCACGCCGGTTCCCCGACGAAGTCAGTCTCTTGGTCTCCGGACCCCCAGGTCCTTTCTCGACCCTCTCTTCCTCGCAACTTTCGCTCTCTTCTCTCCACCTCCAGGTTCCGGAGTGCACCAGTCCGAGACACCCACCCCCAGGATTCCTGTGCCCCACCGGGACCTGTGACGTCCGGACCGTACCCTCACTCACGTACCCCGGACGAATAAAGAATAGTTAGGTCTTTCTGACAGACCCCTCCACCGAGGTCTCCCCGACTCGTGCACCCGTAGTCCTCTCGTTTCCACGGACCTAGTTTACCCGTCTCCCCGGGTAGGACCCTCCTAAGGGGACCAAGTCCGAGAGACTCCATCGGGTGGAGGGTAGAGGTGGTCGTGTCTCCGCTTCTCGGAGGGGTCTCCGACTCCTTTTAGGTCCGTTCCGACCGAAGAGGAAAAGAGGATCCCTTCACTTTGGGACCCCGACAGACACGCCAGTCGGACTCGTGTCTCCGGCGGACGAAACAGGACGTCTCGGCACGTGGAGGAGCTGTCCTGGCCCACCGTTCGTCTAAGTCTCGACGGGGGACTCGGGTCCTATACCGTCGGAAGGGACCACAGTCCGAACCTGTTCGAGGGTGTGGAATGAGGGGTGGTCGGAAATCCTTTGTGTACGGGAGATGGTCGGGGGTGCCCCCTAGACAGGGGGAGGAGTCTAAAGAGTCCGTCCCGGTCTAAGGAGAGTCGAATCCTGTCCCGACACGAAGGAGAGGGTCTGGGAGTTCTGTCCCGGGTAGAGAGGAGCCTGGGAGGTCCGATTTCCTCCTGGGACGGGGGTCCGGGGACCGAAGTGAGAACAGAAGTGTGGGGTCCTCCACAACTGTCGGAGCGATTGGTGTCCGCCTCACGGGGACCGAGGTCGGTAGTGGAGGGGGTTGGGAAGACCTGTGGACTGCGCCGGCGACGGACGGGACCCAGTCCCGGGTCACGGGTCCTGGGTACTCGGTCCGTCGACAGCCCTAAAGGCCGAGTCCCCCGGAGGTCCCGACTGTGGAGAGTCGGTGAAAGAGTAGACCTGAGAGGACCGGTTCAGAGACGAGAAGGCCCCAGCCGAGACCTAGAACCTCGTAGACAGTACCCTTCCCTCCCCCTGTATCGTCCCTCGCCCACCGGAGCCCATCGGAGCTCGGGTCTTCTGATCGTGTCCGAGGGCCTACACGGGAACTCGGGGTCCTTCCTCCCTTCTTCAACGGCTACTGGGGACCCTCGCCCCAAGTGGTTACATCCTGTTTCGACGGGTACGTCCGGGAAGTAAGAAACCGGTGGTCCCATCCGACCCCTGTGATACCACTAGTCCCGTAAAAGTACCTTTATAGACAAAGTACCTAGGGACTCTGTTTGGTTCTTTAGAGGAAAACGTCACTGTAATTGTCCCCTGTTGTACTGAGGTTGTCCCCAAACCTCAAGACTGTTTGGCCCAGACAGGTCAAACCCGAGACTCCTCCACTGGTTCGGAGTCAAAGGAGTAGATATTTTACCATGACGGTAAATGAATGACGACTCTCTTACGACACTTATTAGATCTAATATGTGCACTTCGACTTCGTAACTTTCCGAGACGAAAGCCACGGGCCTAGGGTGACCTCCGAGGATTGAGGGACGAGGGGTCTCAGGGGAAAGAGAAGGTCCAGAGAGGACCGTCTTTCTCTGTCCGTCGGTCGGGAGTTGGAGGTCGGGGAGACGTCGGACCCCGTCTGGCTCGGCTCCTCCATTCCCTCTTCCGGGTCCACCCCCGTTCCTCGGTCCTCCCGGTCCACGACCAGGGGAGGTCCACCCTGGTGACCGTTCGGGGGGCGCGGGTGGGAGCCGTTGACCTGACCGACGCACGGAAGGACGAGGTCGGACCTAGGAGTCCGGTGTGGTCCCGAGTCAACGGGAGCCGTTGGGGTGGGACCGAGGCCGGGGAAGGTCCGATCGGACTGGAAACCGGGGTCGAGGAGACTGCTCGTCTCTCCCTCCTGTGCCCCGGGTGGGGGTAGCGTCTGGTAAAAATCGGGGGTTCCTTGAGCCGCACGAGGGTCGTTCCCACGCACCCAGGGTCGACCCATAATTATCGAGTCGGCCCCCTCCACTGGCCCTTAAAGTGTCGGTTTCGGACCTCCGGAACGTAGGACCCGTCCGTCCCGGCGGGAGAACAACAGGAGGTGACGAGGGGTGGTGAGGGCAGGGGATCCCCAAGAGAGTGGAGGGAGGTCGGGGGTTGGGTACGTGCACGGACCACGGGGGCGGAACAACTTGGAGGGACCCGATGGGACACCCCTCGCCCACTGGAGACTCCAGTCCCCACCCACTCACCGGCTCCGACCAAGCACTGGTCCGGGGCACCCTCTACTCTTGTCTCGCCGGACACTATTCCGAAGGAGGGACCGTGGGAGAGGAGACGGGCGACCGGAGAGTAAGGATAAACGGAGGAGGTGGGGTCGAGGGAGTGGCCGACGAGACACCCGAAGAGGGGTGTAGAGGCCGGTGTGACCCGGGCCTTGCCTCTTCTCCGCCCTTTTGGGTCGACTGCCTTACCTCCGGACCTGTCACGACGGACGTGCACCGAGTCCCGCCCGGCGCCGCCGGACTTGACCGACGTGCCGGCGGAGAGTCCCCGTCGGACCCGCACTGTCCCGGGACCCCACACTGACCCCTGCGTCCCGGAACCGTGCCAAGGAGAGCTCTGGGGGATGAGCCACGGTACCTTCGTAGAGTGTATGGGCGGAACTGGTGACGGGGAATGAGACAATCGAATAGATGGGGATGAGGTCCCGGATGTCAGGGCTCCCATCTTTAGTCGGTGTGGCTGTCTCACACTAGTTGTGCCTCCGTCCCCGTGCTAGGAGGTGCAAAGTCTCCAGTCGTCGGTTTCGAGGGAAGGACTTCCGTCCCCGACCCTGACGCCAGAGATCACCGAAACGTATGTTGTGGGACTGAATAAATAGTGCCCCGAGAGAGACAGCGGTAGAGTGGTGGCCAGTGAAGGACCTGTCTCAATTCTGCCGAAGACTCAGAAACGTCTGGAGAAAGAGTCGATCGACACCGGAAACCGTGACCTGACTAAGACTGGAGATTGGAGACTGGGATGGAGTCGGACTCCGGACTGAAACTGGGGTCTGACTCGAATCGAGAGGTAGGAGTACTTCAATACTTAGTGTCGGGAATGGGAGACTGGGGACTGAGGTTCGGTTCAGACCTGGAGACCGGGGACCTGTTCTGACTACGGACTGGGAAACTGGAGTCGAGGGCAAATTCAGAGTCGGGACTCCGGGTCCAACTGTGGCCCGGCGGTGGGCGACCAACGGCGGTGTCCGACTCGGGGGTCCGGTGGAGGCCAGGGACGAACGGAAGGACTCGGAGTCAGGACCTGAGTGGGGCCGAGGGTCGAAGAGTCGGACCTCCTCCGGGACGTGCGAGGAGTGTGAGTGAGTCGGTGGGGGTACGGCTCAAAACTTCGTTCGACTGTGTTCCTCGTGTAGTGTGACCCGCTAAATACTGAACCCGATCGTCTCCGACCTTTGTATACGATAAAGACCCGACCTCGACGAACAAACCTGGTGCCTCTTCGTCTAGGGTGCCGTCTCCCTTCCCTTTGTCTGCCCGTCTACCCGGGATCACGTGTGTCTGTGGTGCACAGCCCCGCGTCCCCGGGACGCACTGGACCCCGACCCCGGTGCGAGAAGGCCTCGTCTCTCGGTCCACGCGTGTGTGAGAGGTTAGGCCTCCTTCGGTCACTGTTACTCACCGTGTGAGGGGAGTTCAGGACGTGGCTCAAAAGAGGGATCGACGTCTTCGGTGTAAGGGTCGTCGAGTCTTACCTTTGACCCAGGTTCAGGGCCGAGAGGAAACGTGTCCGACACTCGGGACCCCGCACGGCGGACCAGTGTCGGAGGCTGTCACAGTCGCTTGGTTTGATATTGTACCCCTCCACTGCGACGGAAGGAGTACCCCAAAAGACTCCTGTGTGCGCCTCCGTCTCCGGGTCACGTACAGACCGTGCACCGATGTCGAGTGTTTCCTCGTGGATGATTATAAAATAGTTTCTAGCTTCAGGTCGACAAGGTTGACCTTCCAGTCACCGGAGAGTGAAGGCGAGGGTGGGATCCCGAGGACCCCCTGTGTCAAACCTTTGAGAACTGGATCTAAGACCCGACCGACATCCTGGTTTTCATCGTAATCGACTGCTAAATATCCTCGGCCTTGTCGTACCTTAAACAGTCGTACCTTAATCCAGTGTCTTAAGAACTTTGTCTCCTCGGTGTCTTCGGTTTTTTGAGTTGTAGACTTCCGTGTCACTAGAGGACCCGGTTCTTACCATACCTGGTTGGTTCTTTCTTGCCTCGGGAGGGAACCTGTCGTCCGACGTCGTGGCAGAGTACAGGACCTCACAGGACCTCGCCCACCTCTCGGAGGCCGAGGTAGTGCTAGAGGTATCGGAGAGTAAAGGACCTCTTAAGGACGAAGGGATAGCGGTGAGACGAGTTCACAGGTCTTTCAGGTCGACAAGGGCCCCGGGGGGAGGGTTCGACCTAGTGGAGACACTGAGGAGGTCCTGAGGGACGGGTCATCGACTCCAGGAATCCCCACTTAGAGCCTCCCGGTGGAGACGGGGGATGGGAGTCGGCGGTCTGTGAGACGTCTCACCCGAAGCCTGTGTGGTTGCTGAGATCCGGGACGGCCGAGACCCGGTTGTAAAGGAGTTCTCACTTCGTTTCCTCGACTGGGGTACCCTCCTTCCACTCGTGGATACGTGCCCCTTTGGGGACACGGGGGCCTCAAAATGGGGGTAGTAGAGACTAAGTCCTTTGTCTCCCAGCGTGGCCTCCTGTACGGGTTCCGGTGTACCGACCCTTCACCGTCCCCCATTCTAGACTGGATTTCGAGGACGGACAGGACTCTCGTCGTCGTTCTTCACTCCAGGGTTCACGGCCACCCGATGCCGAGTCACTCGCCGCCGAGGGTTGGAGGTGGTGCCGACCGACTCGGGGTGGAGGCCACGGTAAGGGTGTACTGGAAAGGTCCACTGATTACTCCCGACCCCGTGGAGTTATTAACCGGAGTAATCCGCCGACCCCGACGGGTCCCCTACCCCACCGCCTACGACCCGGGGCGCCCCTGTCCGGTCTGTTGGAGGGCAATTAATGGACTTTTTAGTCTGTTAATCCGGAGGACGGTGGGCGGACGGGTGCAGGACGACCGGGGATTAATGGCTACTGACGACTCGTCCGGCCCTCACTGGACCTAAACCTTGCCCCTCGTCAGTGACGGTAGAGAGGGTAGGGGGTGGGACGTAGGTAGTGTCCGACACCTCTATCTCTCGACCCCCCTCCCAAGAGTCCCTCGAAGGACAGTAGGGTAAGGGGTCGGTACCTGGGACGGGTGGGTGATAGAGAGGACGGTTCCCGTGGAGACCTTCTTTTCTCCACCTGTGCACCTCGGGACCATCGGAAGTCCCTTTCTACCCACCTGACGACCCCCCTCCCCCCTTCTGGGTCTCTCACCTCAGGTTCTCCACACCCCCGACCACTTCTTTGACTGGAGGGGAAGCACGAACCGAGGAGGTCCCTCTTTTACGGTCTGACACGCGACCTCACCCTTACGGTCTCTCCTACTTCGACTCTCGGGAGGACCCCCCCCGTGGGAACCGGGTCGAGACCCCTTGGACCCGGACTGGATCCCTTCACGGGGTTGAGTCCTCTCGACCTGGATCTGTTTCGTGCTGGTCCCATGTCGAACACCACGACGTCCTCCACACTTCTCCTCCCGAACCGGACCGATCCCGCCAGGACCTTCCGGAGGGTCACCGCGACTGCCAATCCGACCCGGTCCACCCCCACGTGACGACGTCCGCCTCCCCCTGTCGTGTACACTCCCGGACCTCCACGTAGGAAGAGACGACTCTCGTCACTGCCTCACCGTCCCGTTCATAGGGACGGAGAATACCTATGGGGAGGCGTTCATAGGTGGTCCGTGGTCCGGTAACTCACTCCCGCCGGTCTGACCGGGACGGGGTCCTCCCGACACGTCCCTTGCACCCGACCCCCGACCCCTACGTCCGTGTTCGGCCTGTCTGCACTTGGGGTCCGGAGCACGTCGAGTGCCAGAGCGTTCCATGAATTACAAGGACAACACCACAACACACTATCTAGTGGTCACAGGCTATATACTACCTGCCAACCTACCTACCCACCTACCGTCTGATTGTGGGGGAGCCACTTCCACGTCTCGAACTCTGTCTCGGCTGGACAATGAGGGGTAGAAACCGTGGGAGGTGGAGACAAACAGTACATTCTCGGGACCCGGTCTTCCTCCCCTAGAAGGGGTCCGAGACATGGAGAGAGGTAACGTAAAATGGAGGGGTCGACCGAGACCGAGACCGAGAGGGCCTTCGACCCATGGAAGGAGGCGGTGGTTGGAACGTGAGGTTCGGTTAGACTGGAAGTGGACGACTACTCACTCCCCCATTGGAACACCCCGTAAGTCGACCTTGACCTGTGGACCCCCCCTACACCCAGGTTCCCAACCCTGAGGACCTACTTACACTGCCACATAGTCATTCTTCTCCGTCTCTCTCCTCGAGTCGGGGGTGTGGAGTGGGTGAACCCACCCTAATAAACTCCCTCTCCAACTAATGGAAACACCAAAAATAAATGAAGAAATTCATATCATAAACTGATTACATTTTGTTACAGACACTGTAAGAAAATCCATATTGTATTCCCCATCGTTAGGTACCCCAGAACTTCTCAGCCTGTACTGACTCGTTGAAGGGAAAGTGAAAAGTGAAAGTACGTAACCTCTCCCTTTACCGTCGGGTGAGGTCACAAGAACGGACCTCTTAGGGTCCCTGCCCCCTCGGACCACCCGACGGTAGATACCCCAGTGTGTCTCAGTCTATACTGACTTCGCTGAATCGTCGTCGTCGTCGTCGTCGTGGTTCCTCATTGTTGTATTCCCCGAAAGAACTCTCAGGGAACCTGACGTTCCTCTAGGTTGGTCAGGTAGAATTTCCTTTAGTTGAGACTTATAAGAAACCTTCCTGACTTCGACTTCAAGGTTATGAAACCGGTGGACTACTCTTGTCGACTGAGTTACCTTTTCTGGGACTAGGACCCTTTCTAATTCCCGTTCTCCTCTTCCCCCGCTGTCTCCTACTCTACGAACCTACCGTAGTAACTGAGTTGCCTGTACTCAAACTCGTTTGAGGTCCTCTTTCACTTCCTGTCCCTTCGGACCGTACGACGTCAGGCAACCCCAACGTTTCTCAGCCTGTGCTGAATCACTAACTTGTTGTTGGTGTTTCCTTACAGACACTGTTATGTATTATTGGATCGTCTGCGACCACTGGATGGTACGTTGTTTTCTTATCCTAGTTTCACGCGAAGCGCTCGGACATTCCCGGCACTCTGGACCCCAAGTGCAGACAGAACGAACACGGGTGGATGGGACGGGGGTCGTGGTGTTTGTCGTGGCCCGTGGGACACTCGGTCGCTGTCTAAAGTAGCCCCCTTAGAGGGACACACACTGTGGGGAGGGGCTGAGGATGGAGGGGGTCGTATGGTTCTTACGGGCAAAAACGAGAAGACATTCTCGAGCTGGTATGTGTAAACTTGCAGATTTTGTCATGTCACAACAAGTGAGACCACCTCCTGAACTATTTTGCCGAAACTTGGCTCACATCAAGGACGTCACACGCGAGAAGGGAGATGTAATGCGAAATCCCAAGTGGGGACGACGCCCTCCACGGCAACTAAAGAATTTAGAGGACAATGACCTACAAACACCACAAGAATCGAAGAGGAGTCCTTGTCTCGACGATTTTTGTAGGACGCCCCACCCAACATAATAGTAATAACAATTACTGTTACAAGGGTAAGGCGGTCCCATATGTGAGGGAGAAGAGGGGCTGGGGGGTACGTGTGTGCCTGTGAAGGGTCCGTGTGACCACGGGACCTTGTTCCACGGGACACTGGACTCGGTTCGGATCTCCCCATCCCCTACCCACCCAGCCCCACACCCAGGTGTCGATACACTGTGACACGTAGAGCAAAGACCTAGGTGTGGGCACGTGGGGTTAAGTTGAGTTGGCGTGTTCACGTAGACCGAGGTACAAGTCTTGTTCTACTTTACTCTTTTGTCTGACACGTCGACCTGTCAGGACCCAAGTTTCCAGGTCAACACACCAGGTCACCGATTCTGAGGTACGAGGGTTACGTCCCCGGGGACCCACCGTAGGGACCAGTCCCTTGATCTACGGCGGACGGTATTGATTTCTAGGGTACACGGTGTAGATTCTAGAGCGCGTTGGTTTATTCATTTATTTCCAGGCCAAGTAGTACATGTTCGAGATCCTCGAGCCCCCTCAGTGAAGGAGAAAGACTCGGGACCAAAGGAACACACGTTTCACTCCCACTGAAATCCTGTCTTGCAACGTCTCGGGGCACTCACGGCTCTCCACTCTCCGTCCGTCCCATCAACGAGCAAAGGGATGACGTGAAATCGAGGAAGAGAGGTAGATTCCCCTGACGGTCCCGTAGGTTGGTAGTGGGGATGCCTATTCCTTCGACTCTACGTCTCGTACTTCCTGGGGGTGGGTCGCGGGGTCTCCAGGGTCGGGTAAGGAGGACGTCCCGACTGACCAGGGGGGTGGTCACACAGGGGGTGACGGAGACGGCCCAGACGCACACGTGTTTCCGGTCGGTACGGCAGGGGAGAGGTGGGACTCTGGGACCGGGACTGTAACTCGGAGGACACGAGACGGAGCCGGGACCCCAAGCTTCGACCCCTCCCGTCTCTAGTCGTAGTCCTCGGGTCGTCATGACCGTCGGGTGACACGTCGGGTTGGAGTCCGAGGAAGGACCCGGAATGTCACTGGAGGGGACAGGGTACCCGTGACCTCGGGGGTGGGAGGGACTGGTCCGGGGAAGTACACCCCTGGTGTCCAGGACGACCGAATCCCGGAGGACCTGAGATGGTGTCCGGGGTCGTACGACACTCCCCACCAGTGTACACCGACAGAGTCGGGACATGGGTCTCCGACTACTCCCTCCGGAGTACGACGGAGACGTCTGTCTGCCTCCTCCACCCCGACGCTCTCCTCCGGAGCCGAACGGGTCCCCATATCACGAAGCGCGACGTCAACGTGGGTCGAAAACCTATTCCTAGACCCCGAGGCACAGGGCGGTGTCCGTTCCGCTCGCCTTTGGTCCTCGCGGGGGACGACAGTGACGAACGTGAGTTATCGCGACTGGACTCACCTTCCTCCAGAGGAAGTTTGTGTCTGAAGGACGACCTTCCTCGGGCGACGATGATGGGTCGGTCTGACCGAGGGATGCGCCACGCGCCGGGCTCTAGTCCCGGTCGAACGTGGGGGTCGAGACGAGGCCTCGGCCGGACTTCTCTTCACCCACTCTGTCCCGGCAAGGGAAGTCGGGGGCCGTGGGGGAGGGTGGACGGTCGTGGCGAAAAGAGGAGGAGTGTCCCCTGGGGAAGGGCCGACGTCGAGGTAGGGGAGGTCCGAGGGCGGGGGCGTCCGGGGGCCCGGGGAGGAGGTGCGGCCCCCGCCCGCGTGTCATTAAGATCAATAAAAATCGGTCGGCGTAGGAGATTCTCTGCGTTCAGTTCCCCTTCGGCGGGGGCGCGGAGGCCCTCGAAGCCTCGAAGAACGTCTTTTTTCTAGCGAATTTTGATCACGAACCTCCTGAGCGCGGTCCGTCCTTCCCGGTCGCGACACCGTCCGCCTCGCTGCTGGGACCCGGGGAGTGGGTGCCGAGGGACACGACGCCCGACCAACAATCCCCACCGGTCCCCGGGCGTGCCCGGGAGTGACGGAGGTGAGTCGTTTGCAGGAGTCGGCGGGAGAGGACCGAGGTGGGGGCGGTGGCAGTAGAGCAGTAGGGACGGACGACCCCCCACTTCTCTCGTAGACCCCTCGGTAAGGGTGAGAGAGTCGGGAGAGACCCGCCCCACGGGACCCCCACCCGTCGGATGTACAAAGGTCCCCTCTAAACCCCCAGTCCCTCTCTCGGCCCATAGTGGATCGGAAGACCGGCAAAGTTCGGAACACCCGCCCCACCCCCCCGATAGTTTACCCTGTCTGGGGGTAGCCGGTCCGGGACACTCCTAGGGGCCTCGGAGTGGTATTGGATGTCACATCATCCACCGTGCGAGTAGGGACAGAGTCCTCCTGCAGTGCCTCGATGTTTGCCTACCTCGAAAACGAGTTCCAGTGGGTCGACGATTCACAGTACGGGAGGTCGGAAGTGGTCACCTGTCTGCCACTCACGAACTCTTACACTGCTGGGTGATTACTTGTTCGCGACCCCCCCTGTGCCTTTCTTCCTGGTTGTCACGACGCCTCCTCCCACGACATAACCTGGGTGGACGGCACCTGTGGTGTCGTGCGACAGGGACTCCGAGCGAGGAGTCGATCCTGCACCGGGAGGAAAAGGGTTCGACAGCAGTCGTACACAGAGGTCGTCGTAGGTTCGGGTCGTCTCGAAGCTCCTCACCGGAACTGCCTCTTTACCGACACACCGGGACCCGTTCAGTGAAATGGACAGACCCGGAGACAAAGGAGTGGACATTGTATCCTAATTGTCTTCTTCGGTCAGACGTCCACACCGCTCCTAGTTACGTCTCGAGGACCGAGGACCGGGATCGTCTTGCGGGGAAAGGACGGGTCCGGGACCTAAATCCTGTGGGTGACACCCGGTCCGGAACCCCCGAAGCCCCGATGTCGCTGTCGAGGACCTCCGGGAGTAGTCGACCCCAGGACACGGTCTCGGTATTCCTCGTTTACGGTCGAACTCAGACGAGCCGGGTGTCGTAGGAGGAGTAGGGTGGGGGTGGAGAGGGACTGGAGTGTTCCGGACGGGGACGTGGGGTCGTCGGGGGGAGGAGAGGGTCCTTCCGAGGTCGCGGGGAGAAGGTTTGGGCTCGGAGGACGGATCTATCTGAGAGAGACAAGACGTAGGACCCCACGACACGGGCGTCGGCGGAGGACAGGGTCGGGAGTCGAAGACGTAGAGTGTGTACGAGGTCCACTAGGACTATCATCGGGACCCGGTCGTCTACTTCCTAAAGTTCGAGTGTGCGGGTCGGTGAGTAGAGGGTTCACCTCGGTCCCCAGTAAGAAAGACAAACGCGCAGTGTCTCTTAGAGGGAGGTCCGACACCCGACTGGGACAAAATGGACCTCGCCCCCTCTCACTCCCCGTCTACGACCCTCAAACCCCCAAAACGGGTCCCCGGGTCTCGAACCTTTCCCGTCGTGAACCCAGTCCCGCGAAGAGTGAATCCCCGAGAGTCACCCTGGAACGCCCAAGGTCGAGAGGACGCGGGGAGGAGCCTAGGGGTCGAGGAACGCCGAGATAGACCACAGGGAACAAGGAGGGATTAGTCCCGGTCCGGAGGAGGGAGTGAGTGAGGTAACACGGGACTCCGGCCTTCACCCAAATGACTTCGTGATTCACCCGTCGTCCGTTCCGTTCGGGTCTCGGAAGGGGTCTTGGTGGGGGCGGAGGTGTGACATTCCGTGTTGGGAGGACCAGGAGTGACGGACGAGAAGTTCGGTTGTCATTCTTACGGGGGACAGGACGGGGTGAGACTGGTGGGGCCAAGACGGAAACGGTGTATGAGAGACACACGGAACCCGTTCAGGGACGAGTAGAGATCTGGAGTCGACGGGATGGATATCCGCACCTCTCCCCTAGGTCCGCTAGAAATTCTGGGAACGGGGCCGCGACCAAAAGAGTAGGGAAGGTCCCCGAGGACCCAGCGTCGGAGAGACTGGACCCTCTCTCGTGTCTGACTCTCAACCCCCAAACTTCAGAATCCCTCCACTAAAGTAGTAAGTAAGAAGAAAGTAAGTCTTCTTAAGAACGTTTCCGGTGAAGAGGGAAGGATGAACGGGGAATTTCTTAGAAGGTGTACTAGGACTCGGACCCCACCGGGACCCTGAGTCGGGGACCCGACAGTGTCCCCGACTCTTTCCTCGGAAGGGGAAGGGGTCGAAGAGAAATCGGGGTCGATCTTTCCACACGTGTCCGACCTCCCCGTAGGTCCGCGTTGCCCCGAGTTCCTCTCTCCCCTCGACCTCTCCGGTGTCAACGGTACCGTGACGCCACGACCGAGGTGACCCCCGACGATCACCCCTTCCTTTCCCAGGGAGGGTCGGGAGTCGAAGTAGGAAGGAAAAGTCTACGAGAAAGAAGTGGAGTCTCTGTCCCGACTCTCAACCCCCTCGGAGAATATTTATGTCAGGACGGGATAGGCCGGAGGAGAGTACGGATGGACAAGGTAGGGAGGGAAAGACCATCCAGTCCGGAGGCACAACTACTCATAGAGGCGGAAGTGTGGGTCGGTCAGGGACACAGACTCTGGGTGTCTTGGGTCGGGTCGGGTTCTACCATCCTCTCCTCGGACGGGAGGAGGGACCCTGTGACCATGGTGGTGGTTGTGGGGAAGGAAAGATCCGTAGAAGCCCTCCCGGGTCACCCAGACTCACCTTCGTCTCGGTCGTGTCACCTGTGGTGATGAGATCGTAGACAACCGACGTCTCCGGTCCCAAAGAAGGTCCAGTGGACAGTCATAGTGTCCCAAGGAGGGACTGGAGTAACCCGTGTATGGTAGGGTACAAGGAGACCAGGACCCCACCCCCGTAGACCTGGTGTTGTCGGGAGGGTCCACCGCGATCACCATTTCTTAGACGGACGGTAACGTCCTCTATATTCTCTGCGTCCAAGCTAACGACCTCCTCCTGTACCGCTGGGTGAGGTCCTAAGAACGGACCTCTTAGGGTGCCTGTCTCCTGGGACCGTCCGATCACCAGGTATCTCAACATTTTTCAGCCTGTACTGACTTCACTAAATCGTGTCGAGAGGTAAACCGACACCCTGGAGATCGTTCAATCTAGGTTTCTGAGGTAGAGGAGCAGACACTTTATCCCACTACTCTTGGGACCGTCGAGGGTTCCGAGATTCGTAAAGGGTTCCTTTACGAGTCGGTCTGGGACCCTCCGAAGGACGGACGAGTCGTAGGGGGGTGACAGTGTCCACCTCTCTGACTCCGAGACTCTCCACTTCAGTGAGGAGACCCTTCGCTGTCAGTCTTAAACTTGAGTTCAGTCAGACTATACCTTTGGATAAGGAAATTGGGAGCTATCCGTATTGGAGGTTATTGAGCCGACATCTGATCGTCCCCGAAGGGTCCCTGTGGGTGTCCGAGGTGAAAGAGATGGAACATATTCACTCTGTGGGATATGGTGGTGATGGTCCTCGGATCTCGGTCCCTTCTAAGATGGATGTGTCTCTTGGACGACTCTTACCCACACCCCACCCCCCGAACACCCCCACTACCCACGACCTTCGACCCCACACTGTCCAGGACTTCCGAGTTTCCCGAAGAAGGGTTTCCTACCCACGAGGTCCGCCACTGACCGCCGGCGTAAGGTAGGCGCCAGGACACGACGGGGGTGCACCGACTGTCCGATTGTAAAAGCCGACCTCTACAGTGTAGTGGAGTACCCGTCCTTGGGGGGTCTCCCTTATACACCGGACCCCGACACTTCGACAGAGTCACTGACCTCCTTACACGATGGGGGTTCGGAGACACCCCGGCCAGAGAGAAGGACTGTCTAGGACCCGGGGTCGGACCGTGACGTCTGACGGGTGGTGGAAAGGAAGAAGGTCCTCGAATCCTGGGCTCTGAAAACCTCCTTTGACTTGAACTCTCGATATAAAAGGTTGGGAGGTAGGGTATAAAGTTGGAGGTAAGGGTCATTAAAGATTATGGACTCTCGAACAGTGAGACCCTCGTCGGGTACTACATCTTTTTCAAGACTAACGTTTTTACTGGGACTAGGCACCTCGACCATAAACGGAGGGAGTCGGTATCGAGACGGGAGACCCCGGTGTTCCTGGTCCACCAGAGAGTGTCCTTGAAAGTTGGTCTACGTTTCGAATTGGGCCAGAGTCCCCGGAGGAGAGGCTGAGGGTCAGAAGAGAGGATTTTGTGACACCAAGACTGCTCGGTGAGGTCAAGGAGGACAGACCCGTGTGACCGTTAGACAGGAAGACATTGAAGTCCTGACTCCCCTAGGTCGTCGGGACTCCTGACACCACCGGGAGGTAGGACTTGGAAGGAGCCTTGGGCACGAGTGACAATCGTAAATGAAGTGCGACTGTAAAAGGGACTTCGGTACGGACGGAGGAGTCCTCGGAATACCCCTTATCACACCGACCCTACTTGTTACTGAGTTGTGAGTTACAAAAGAGTCGTGTCACAAGTCACGAAGTGAGGTTAACAGGCCAAATTGACTATTGTTTTGACTTCTACTCAGTTTCTTTACCTTTCCATAGGGTACGAGAACACAATCTTCTTAACCATGACAATTTCGTCGGTATGTTGGGTTTCGTTAGATGTCTAAATTACACTAGAGATAGTATAATGAGTACTGCAAAAGGTGTCTTGTTCTCGTTTATTAGGATTTTACGTGTCCCTTGGTATTTTCTGGCTCTCAACGGTTTCGTTAGGACTCCTTTTTCTTACTTCAACCTCCGTATTGGGACGGTCTGAAGTGTACTATGACGTTTCGATGCCATTAGTTTTGTCGGACCACAATCGTGTTTTCGTCATGTACATAGTCACCTTGTCTTATCTCTTGAGTCTTTATTTGGGACATGTGGATATCAGTTCATTAGAAGTTGTCTCCTCCGTTCTTATACGTTTCTATCAGAGTTCGTTCACCACAACCTGTTCAACCTGTGAAGTCAAGTCAGCGAGTCAGCACAGACTGAGGAACGCTGGCGCACTTAGGGTCGTGCGGTCCGGAGGGACAGGTAGTGGTTGAGGGCCTCAAGTGGGCTTGAGCACGTAGCTCAACCACTACGGTAGGTCGGTAGAGTGGGAGACAGCAGGGGAAGAGGAGGACGGGGGTTAGGGAGGGTCGTAGTCCCAGAAAAGGTTACTCAGTTGAGAAGCGTACTTCACCGGTTTCATAACCTCAAAGTCGGAGTCATAGTCAGTAAGGTTACTTGTGGGTCCTGACCAGAGGAGATCTTACCTGACCAACCTAGAGGAACGTCTCTTTTTTCAACCTATTGGGGTACATTTAGTGACTTCAATCTTGTCTGGGAATGAGATATATGTTTTTATTTGAAGTTTACCGAATTTCTGAATTTATATTCTGTACTGTGGTATTTTGAGAATATTCCCTTGTATCCGTTTCATAAGAGACTGTATTTAGTATGGCTATAAAATAATCCAGTCAGAGGATTCCACTATCTTTATTTTCGTTTTTCTTTGTTTACCCTGTATTTCAATATTCGACGACGTGTCGTTTCCTTTGGTATTTGTTTTACTTTTCCATTAGATATCTGATCTTCCTTTATAAACGTTTGTCACGCTGACTGTTCCCCAATTAAAGGTTTTATGTGTTTGTCAAGTATGTTGAATTACAGTTTGTGTGTTGGGTTAGTTTTTTTACCCGTCTTATGGATTTATCTGTAAAGAGGTTTCTTCTGTATGTTTACTGGTTGTGCGTGTACTTTTCTACGAGTTGTGATGATTAATAATCTCTTTTCGTTTAGTTTTGGTACTCCAAAGTGGAGTATGTCCAGTCTTATCGGTAGCAGGTTTTCAGATGTTTATCTCGAAGGGAACACCAGGTCCCCTATTCTTAGACGGAATGTTACGTTTCCTGTGTCCAAACTAGGGACCGGGCCCTTCTAGGTGTACGGTGTCACGTTTATTCGAGTTCGTGGTGTCCGTGACTTCGGGTACTCGGATCTCGGACGTGAAGTCTTGTTCTCTTCGGTGGTGTCACCCTTCGGGCACGTGGTGTCGCTCTCACATCGGAGGTGAGACGTTGATCTCTTTTCAGACCCGTCGTTGCTTCGTGTCGGTCTTTATATTATTATTATTTTTCTTGACTGAACAGAGACACGTGAGGGAGGTCCGACTGACTACGGAACGGGTGACTAAGTCGGCAGACGGACCTAAACACTTCCTAAATGTAAATTAAGGAGTTTATAAATAGTCCAGGGGTGTCCATGGGACCTTATTGGGGTCTGCAGAGACTGGGACATTTAAAGTTATTCATCCGGGGTCACCTAGGGTGAGTCCGACACCCAACCCAACACCGACCTGTTCCGGACCTGTTCTGGTGCGGAGACGTCCGGCGTTCCGAGTCCCTGTAGTGTAGACCAGGGTGGGTCTGGTTCCAAACAACCCAGTGTCCCCGGAGTGTACAGACAGAACACGGGTTCCGTGTTCCCTGGACCGACTGTCTGTAAGACGACTCCGGTCGATCGTCGATACGGTGTCTTCGGAGGCGTGTCTGTCCCACTCAGGGACCCCCTTACCGACTCCCGAAGTGGAAAAGACACAATCTTTGGCGAAACTGTAAACCACTACAAATAACTGGAGGAGAGTCTTATTCTAAAAAATTCACACATTTTATTTTATCCTAATGTTTCCCAAAAGTGCTTCTCCTTTTCTACAGGTGTCCAATGCTGACTTACTTATTTTAGTCCAATGTTTTCTCGAACATATGCAAGAAACATGTAAATACTTCTCCTTTTCTCTGTCTAACCCTCCCCTCTTACTTTTCCTCCTCCTTCTTCTTTCTTCTTTCTCCGTACTTTCTTTCTCCCTCCCTCCTTCTTTCCTTTCCTCCTTCCTCTCTTCCTTTCCCCTTTTCTTTCCTTCGATCCATCCCTTTGAGAGAGAAATATGGATACCGACCGGGATGGTAGAAAAGGGTGACACGTATCGTACCGTCCGGTTACCGAGGGCTAGTACCAAGGGAAATCGGGGGTTTTACCAGGGGAGTCTAGTGTCGGGTTTAAGAAGTAGGAACAGTAACCGAGGAGGGAACGGGAAGTCGACCCTAAGACGGGACCTGGGTAGGAGTGTCGTCGAGGTACCCATGACGTGCCGGCAGTAGGTGGAGACTCAGACGGAGGGGTAGGCCGATACCGAGGGACGAGTGACGAGTGAGACGGTCACAGTTTTGTTGGGCCGTTGTTCAGGAGTCGCACACAGTGACTAGTGAAAGATCCTCGACACTTTCGATGACGGTCGATTTCGGTGTGTCACCCCGTCGGACCAAGGAAATTTCGACAGTGTCGGAGGAAACGGTCGGGGATGGTACACACGAAGGGAAAGAGTTCCACACTCTCAGTTTTTGGAAGAGAAGATCCTTAAGGGACCGTCAGGTCACGAATTCTGAGTCACGACTCCCACACCGAAGTTAGGGCCCAGTCCCTTATTTCTAGGGTGTTCTCCACGTCAAGTCAAGTCAAGTCAAGTCAGCGAGTCAGTACAGGCTGAGAAACGCTGGGGTACTTAGTGTCGTGCGGTTCGGAGGGACAAGTAGTGGTTGAGGACCTCAAGTGACGTGTTCTCCACGTCACACTGGTTTTTTTGGGGGTTTTGGTCTTTTTGGGAAGGGGAGAAACGGGGTTGAAGACCGGGGTGGAGAGGGTGTGGGACCCCGGAACGTGGTGAGGGTGGAGGATAGCAGGGGTGGAGAAGGGTGGTCGAGGCAGACGGACAAGAGTCGTGGGGAGTTCCTGAATCGACGACATCTCTGTGGAAAGAAGGACCGGAGTTGACTAAAAAAAAGAAAGAGATTTTTTTTTTTTCAAACCGGTGTGGTATGTCGCACACTCTAGAATCAAGGGGTTGGTCCCTAACTTGGGCACGGGGGACGTCACCTTCCCCCCCAGAGTTGGTGACCTGTCGATCCCTTTTGGGAGTTAACAAAGAAACAACCGTGAGCCAGTGGGGACCTCGTAGACTCGGACGAGAAGTAAGGGGATTGAGTTGGACGGTCTAAAGAGAGGGAAAAGAGTCCTTACGAAGTCATTCCTCAGTGGACACACAGGTCGGGGGTGTGGGAGGAAAGGGAAAGTGAGGGGTTGAGAGACGTTGTACACAGGTAGTCAGGTACTTGAACGGACGGTTCCTCACGTTCCTCATAGGTAAGTCCCACCACCACCACCCCCTTGTCCCCACCTCCCAAGAATTAGAGGACAAGATGTAGTTCACGACACGGTCCGTTACCTTTTACTGTCACTGGTTTGATCAGGACTTGAGTACCACGAACTCGGTTACTTGTGTATGTGTTCATTTATTTTGTCCATTAATCTCCGACCCGTTCAAGATACTTCCTTCGTTTGTCTTATTCTGCTGTGTCGTATTGACGCCTCTACCCCGTCTCTAGAGACAAGATCCCCGTCAGATCCTGTGGTAGGTTTCTCGTCCTTCTTCCGTCAGGTGCACCTCACCTATCGTTCACGGTTCCGGGACTTCGTCTTTGTTCATAAACACGAACCGTCCTTTCTTTCTTCAGGTATCCCCACCTCTCTTCACTTACTACTCAACGGTCGTAATCCCCTCCATTTCTTAAGTAGAGATTACGTTCCCCTTCGCGAACGTCTGAAATTCACTGTTCTAGACTAAACATAGAATTTTTCATGTGAGTCCCTGAAGGGACCGTCAGGCCGATCCGGAGGTGCGAGGGTCATGTCTCCTGTCCCCAAGTTGGGAACCAAACCCCCTTCTAGGGTGTACGGTGTACCACACCGGTCTTTTTTATTTCTTTTCACGGGAGTCTGGGGTGGCGACACACCCTTTTGTTATTTTACATCCCCATTCTGAAATGTCCCGTTATCTCAATAGTCCTCCGTTCCAAATGAGTAACACCCATAGTTGTCTGTATAGTGTAAATTACGTAGATTTTTCTTTTGTAGGTCCTATTTGCATATCCATATCGACTCAGTGAAACGACCCGTGGACGTTGAGAGTGTTTTGACAATTAGTCGACATGAGGTTATATTTAATTTTCAAAAAAAAAAAAAATTTTATTTCTTTGTGGCCTCGGTAACCGAGGGAGTCTTATTTCGTTGTTCTGGGGATAGAAGTGGGCGAACAAGTTCGGTCTTTGACTTCGCGATGTGACCGGAAGAAAGGAGGGGTTGGAAGACGTAGGGCTCGGGTCAGATCACACAAAGAAATAGGTGAGGCTAGGTGGGGAGCACAGGGGTGAGTCGAGGTCCAGTTCAGGACAGGGTCTAAGGAGGGTCGATACGGAGGAGAGGAGACGAGGGATGTCAAGTGAGAGGTGTGTCATCGGTCCCCATGAAAAAAGCCGTGTGATTAAAGGACAGTGAAGGGCGGAGTGCACACAAGGAGTTCCTGGGGGCAGCGGAAGTTCTGAAATTACTCTGGACTCTGAGTTCAGGTCCTTTTTATCCTCCGTTTTGGACTTGCTCGGCCGGGCCGAATAATCGGAACGGAAGGACAGACCTAACATAGGAGGCCCAAATCCTTGGAAAGAAGTGTCGCAACCCCCTTCGAAAAGGTCATCACGGAAGGACGACGCTGCTCGGATAAAGGGCACGACGTGGCGCCGGAAGGAGAAAGAGAAGGCCAGGGTACGCGAAGCCGTAGACTCCCGGGCCCACTCACGATGGGCGCGCCATAGGTCTCGGTAGGCACTGAGGACCTACCGACACCCCGCGCTCCGGACCCTTCCTGACCCTCTGGCCGCGGACCGACACCCCTCGCCTCCGGCGACCCGCCCCCGCCACGAGTACCCAAAAGTGGCCCACCTACGCTCATCCCTCTTAAGTCTAAATCCCCCTCTCGCGTTAGAACGCCGGCCCCCAACCAAAGTTCCATGGGATTGGACTCAAACCTTCCCCCTCTGACCGCAGCCCAGAACGTCTCACTTAGCTCCGTGTACGGAGACAAAGTCGGAGCAATACCGACGTGCTAGAAGATCTAGTTCCGCTTTTCCATCTGGGTCAGACCGCTCGGGGGTCGAGACTAGAGGCGAGAGCAAGAGGTCCACGTCTGTACCGGTTCAGGTTCTTGGTGTGGTGCGTGTTGGTCACATTCAAGGGACCGGGTCGGAAGTAGCTTACGAGGCCCAGGATCGTTCCTAATCCCTATGAACGGTCCCTTCCTTCCGTGTAAAAGATGATACCCGTACTCTGACTACAATGAAAGTCGTAATGGAAACCCCAAATCTAAATTATTCGGAGCTCTACGGGTAAACGTAAGTCACTATTTCCCAAAGAATTTGTTCATAATTTATTACCCTTCAATAGCAAGAGGGGCGCAACGGTCGACACTACCAACAGTATAATCTCCTTTAGAGAAAGAAACCAGATTAAGGAAGGGACAGGGCGTCGGGCTTTTACCGTATCTTTGCCGTAGTTCTTTGGGGCTAGTGTTGCTATGCTTAGAGAATTCCCCCACTCACACACGTGGCTTAGTGTACTCACACAAACAAACCGAGGTCAACGTATCTGTCCCAGAAAGTAAGTAAGTACACGAATTGACAGGAAGCGAAATGAACCTGAAGTTCGAAACGGTCCGGACATTATTTCAAAATGAACCGGAAATAGCCGAACCTCATATTGGGGGACCAGCCCACCATGGGACCATGGACTCCCGTCAGACTAGTAGAGGGAACCAGTGGGTCTCGGAAAGGTCCCTTTCCTACCGGAACGGACACCCATGGACCATGGAACACTCGTGAGGTAAGGTGAAACTGGCGGGTACACTGAACTAGACTGAGACACGATCCTTCCGACTACGGTACCCCAGACTCGTCTTGACACGGGAGAGAGGTGAAACGAAGAGGGGACATGGTAACCAGAGAGGGGGAGGGGGAAAAGGGAGGGAATCAGAGAATGTGGAACAAACGACACTTAGACAACATGGTTGGAACCTTAAACTGTAAAAAACTCCTCCTCCTCCCCCACCCACAGGGACTTCCCCAAAAGTCCCTTCTGAGTTGGTTTTAGGACGACATCCTTAAAGGAGAAAGAAAGACGTGGACGTAAACTTGAGAGGACCCGAGACCCGTACATCGGGACTTTTACACAAAACACATATCGTAATCGTCCCACCGTAATGACTGAAAACCCCACCACCATGCGTAAACCGACGGCCATCAAAGATTCCGAGTCCAATAAAGACGTAAATTCCAACTGAACTACGACAGAGCTGAGGGTTATCCGGACTATCAGAGATTCCACGACGATATCTCTCCCCCTGGTTCCCACTGAACCGGGAATGTACGACGTGAGTGTCGAGAGTCATGTAAAGAACGGATGGTCCATCTGGGGTTCAAGGACTCCTTGTACGCGAAACGGTTCTTCGTGTTGTTCTCCCCGGACTTCTTCTACGTCCGGTTGTTGCGCTTCCGGTACTCACGTGCACGGCTCCGACAGTTCCGGGAGCAGTTCGGGTTCCTCCAGTTCGGGTTCTACGGGTGTCCGCCGTCGGCGTTCGAGTCGGCTGAACGGATGTAGCGGGTGGGGTTCGAGCCCTTCGCGCGGGCACGAGCGTAGCGGTTCCCGGAGTCCGAGACGGCCGGTTTCAGGGTCCGGTTCCGAGGCCGGTTCCGAGGTCGGTTCCGGTTCGGTGGACGCCGACGCCGAGGTCGACGGTTCCCACGGGTCCGGGGGTGGTTTCGAGGCCTCATCCCTGGAAGTAGACGGTCACACTCCTGTCTTCCTGACCACACTGGGGGACCCGACGACAGACGCACCCCGACCACAGGAGGACACGATAAACATGTTTATTTAGACTCTGTCCTAGACAGCCAGTCGGACACAGACACTAGGGTCCCGACCTTGATCCCAAACCCAGTCCACCCATGGTTACAAAACACCCCCTCATCTCAAAATCGGAAGGACCTAACCACGGCACACACTCAGCCCTTTATGCCGGAACTTCACGTTCTTACCCTGGGCCACTCACTCACCCACCCACGAAGACCCTATGACCCTGCGTGTCCAACGACCTGACCCGTCCTACCACTCCTCTCTTTTTTTGGACTTGTGGAAGCAGTCCAGAAGTCCGAATGGGTCTTCTTCCCTTAAGACGTGAGACCGGACTCCTAAAGGTCCAAGGATCGTCCGAACCCGTCGTAAGTGATGAGACTCCACTTGCCCGGGGGTCCTCCGGTTCGTCACCACCGTGATAGAAAGAACATACTGACACGACAGAAGAGACGGGGGACCTAGTCGACAAGTCGGGTGACAGAATCAGGAGTCTCGTCGGTCACTTCGTGGTAAGTCAGTGTGGTCTAGGAGTTCTGACCGGAAACTCATACCACCAGTAAACATCAGGTGGTAAACCCCGTAACCCTCCGAGTTTTCCTCAATTGACTATATGGCCCCGTTGCCCATACCGCATACCAGGGAGTAGAGACTTCATCAATAGAAACTTTGGCCATTTCGTATAGAAACTACGAGGTACTTGTAGGAACGACAATCATGAAGCCTTCACCGGGATCAGGTGTCTCTGAAATAACATCCCGTCCTCCCTTCTCCCGAGGGACCGTCACCAGGTCCCACCTCCGACCTGACGTGTCCCGAGTCGAGAGTGACCCGTCTTGGCCGTGTGACCGGTCCCGTCCGTCGTCGGCTCACATATACAGATGGGGTGCCTCCTTATGTCGGAGCACGTCGGCAAGTAGTACCAGCACCTCGTCATACCCACACGCCAAGTACCCCCTCTTCGGGTCTCGGCCCTGGGGATGGACGTCCCTTACTCCCCTCGATAATCGCCCTTCCGGTCGTGGGTCCTTGGTGAGGTCACGGGTGGGAGGACGCTCACCGAGTGGCGCGCTTCTATCGCCGACAGGCACCGTCGCCCCTTCTAGAGACCGAGGTCTCACTCCAAGGACATCTCCCGCTTACACTTACAAGGACCAGTTACACCTTCGTCCCTCCCGTTCCCTTCCTAACTTCCTCGTTTCCTTCCACCTTTTCTCCCCTTCCCCTCTCCTCCCGACCGGTCGCACGAGTGTACAGAGACGTCCGGGGCGATTTACGACGGGTGGTTCCTAGACTCAGTAGTCATCCACAGTGAACCCCGAGACAGGTGAAGACACCCCTCTTCCTACCGTCCTAATCCTGTCTCAGACCCGTAGAACGGGATAAGTATCTCATCCGACACGGATCGTGTCCTGTGTGGGGATGGGTGGATGGGTCTGTAGGTCGACCGGTCAGATCGTTATCCGGGAAAAAGTCAGGAAGTTTCCGGTGTCCGGTTCCTGGAGACAGGTGAAGGGTAGGCAGGAGTCTAGGATCGGGCTCACGGGGAAGGAATTCTTCCACCAGGGTCTGGAGTCAGACCAAGTTCTGAGGTTAATGGTCAGGTGTGTCATATTCCAGGGTGGGAAATGACCTAGTGTACACAAGTATGAATATATTTATTAATAAACTGAGTACAGATAAGGAGAGAAGTACGACATTCTTGACTCCCGTTTTTAACAAATTAAGGTGAGGGGTCACAAGGGGTCGTGGGTGTCACCGGAGATGTTGATTACGAACAACCAATTATTTTGAGAGTGTCGATTTCTTTACAGTCCTACATACGTCCGTATGGTTCATATGTCGTTGTGCGTCGTTTGGGTCAGAGGGGTCGAGGATACTGAGGGGGTAACATCCGTGGGGGCAGGTATGGACTCGTTTGAGCTTCCACTGGGGGAGCGGTCGACGGAACGTGGTCAGGACGTCGACGGGGAGCTTTCGGATTCTCTTCCCTCCACTCGACTGGGGCTCCTGACCCGACTCCTAGGTCCGAGGGAGGAGGTTGGGTCCACCTCCACCGTGGAAGTCCAGGTGTAGGCCCCGGTGCGCCTTCAGTTTCGACCGTGAGTACCACCGTCCATGGTGCAATATTCGGTGCGGCGGGAGATCCTATCAGTCCAAGTGCCTCCAGTGTCGGGGGAGGAAGTCAACACCCAGACTGACGTCGGACACCACTCCCCCGTCCCCGTCGGCCGTCGTTCCTCCTCCTTGTCTATTTTTCTACCGAGTTGGGGTGGAGGAGGGAACGTACGGGAGGGTCTCGGGGCACGGGAAAAGGTCCGACGGAGTGGAGACGGAGAGGAAGAGGGCTTTTCGGTCCTACCTCGAGTGTTGGAACACGATCCTCTCACACTCCACTGTACACTGTCCCCGGGGTCCTGTCTCGGAGTCCTTGGGGGTGTGAGGGAGGGGTACCCGGTGTGTGGTCGAAGAGACGACGACACAGGAGCTACTTAGCGCTCGGCACCGGGCCGAAGGGTCACGACCACTGGGCGTGGGGACCCTCTCCGTCCCCCTTCCCCCACCGAAGTCTTACCCTGTCCAACCTTTTCGTTGGTCGGGGTTCTACCCGGGTACCGGAAGGGGAGGAAGGTTTGAGGAGTCCGTCCCGAGACGGTGGGAGTCTTACGTGTCCCATCTCGACCAAAGACGGGTGTCAATCCCGGAGGTGAGTTCGATTCCTTTCTGTGCGGCCCCATCCTTCCCCGACCCTCCGTCTCCGGGACCCAAGTTCCGGATGAGTCCGCGGTTGCACGACCCCTCGGGACCCGCCTACCTGGGGTAGGGAAGACCGGGTCGGAGGGTAGACGTGTCACTAGGGGTGGGAGGTTCACGTATGAGTGTGGTCCCTGAGGCGAGTGACATTTTCTGTCACTTCCGCAGTCACCCCAACCGGTCCGGACTCCTCCTTTTCCGCCAAGTCTCCCACCTCACCGGGTCGGAGGTGATCGTCGGAGGGATTGGAGACGACCGACGGGTCACCGGACGGTGGGACGAGTGGGAGTAGGTCCCGCTTCGGTCGGGAGTCCCGGACCTTGAGTCCGGCGAAGTGTTTGTCGAGGTACGGAACTACTGGGGGTTAGAGGAGTAGACATTTCCGTCGTTCTTACACTCTGTCCCACCCGGGGTTGTGTGAGAGGGGCGGGGACTTCCACCGGGGGTGGTCGGTGAGGATGGACCGTGTTTCCAGTTCACCTACCAAGACCCCTTTACCACCGGAAGTCGGAAGTCGGAGGAGTGTCGGAGGTCCATAGACTCCCCGTCCCTCTCCCACATTCGACCCACGACCCCCCTCGGGACTCTACGAACTCGTCCGTCCGACCTCGGAACCCGGGACGAGGCGGTGTCGGATCGTCCACTGAGGTCGTTCAGAGACAGGGGTAGAGGGGTAGGTCCGTTACCAGTTTCGTCCTTAAGGACGGGTTCCATTCCCCAGTTCTACAAGGAACCGGAACTCCAAGGGGTCAGTGCGGACCCGGGACGCTCCTTTGGCCCTTACTTCCCGTGAGTGACCTACGACTGTGTGAAGTACAGGACCCGCGGGGACGGTATCTACATCGGCAGACGTAGGAACTTCCGGAGTTTCCCTAGCACCGAGGTTATAAGGACCCCCGTACCCGTCCTTCCCCCTGGGTTCGGGGTTTAATTGGATGAAACGGGTTGACACCAGGGCGGGACTTCTCCCGACGACTGTCGGCAGTAGGGAGTAGAGACGGAGGGTGGAGGTGGTGGGGGTTGGGTGGGACCGTACCTTACCGATGACCCGTCTCCGACGGTCTCACCTCATTACGAGATACGCCAGTTCAAACACGGTCCTGGTCGTGACACCCGTGGGACGTCAACTTGCCCTCCAAGACATGAAACGGGTGTTCCCAACGAGGTAACACCCTGTAACACAAGGGTGTGGGGGTTCTGTGGACCTTCTGTCCTTGGTGTAGGCATACCCTCAACTCGTTCTGCCTCCTCTCAAACCCCAACCACGGACCGGTCCAATTGTGTCAGTGATGTGCCGGTCCACGGTGGATCTCTCCCGGTCCTCCTCCCCAGCAGTCACGTCCCGCTCTTCGACGAAGTCCAGGTGGAGGGGGAAGGGTACGTCGCGGCGTACGAGTGGAGGTGAAAGACTGTCGGGTCCGGGTCGACCTCCCGAGAGAGAAGTTTCTTCCGGTGTCGACGGGGACCCCTGTGTCTCTCGGATCGACGGTGAAGACGGAGGGGTGGGTCGGAGTAGAGGGTGCCCGGGTCCGTCTCTACCCCGCCTGTAGGTCTCTCCCCTCGTCTGTGGACGGAGGTGTGTTAAGGAGTAGGTATTCTCTGGAAACGTGGAGCCAGGGGTTCCTTCTTCTACAAAGAACCGGTCACTGGGAAACACCTTCCGGTCCACCGTTCAGGTCTCACTCTTCGTCCACAGTAGCAATGGGAGGAATTTCTACTCTTTTGACCCTGAAAGGACCACCAGGTCACCAATTCTGAGGTCCGAGGGTTACGTCCCCCGTGCCCAAGGTAGGGACCATCCCCTTGATCTAGGGGTGTACGACGTTACTTTCGAGGGTGTGTATGGTTCATTCTGGACCGTGTCGATTTATTTATGAAAAAAAAAAAAAAATTAAACCCCTTTGACTGAGTCTCTATGTTCCGAGCGGTCGACCCTAAACATGGCCTGGATCCATGTGTCAAGAGACCGTGGTTCGGACTAAGGAATTCCTGACACCGGAAACAAGTTGGGGTCCTCTGAAGACCCTCGGACACGAAGGGGAGGGGTCGGCGTTCAGGACCCCTCACTCCCCCTTCTAAAGGAATAGATTTGCGGCCAACATTGAAAACCTCGTCGTGTCTGACCTCCCCGACGACTCTTCAGACAACCGGGTCCCTTGCTGAGTCTCGTCGCCTCCTCGGTAGACTCCGTCGTCTAATCCGAGTCGACCCACTGTCTCCAACGACGGGCCAAATCTCGTGTCAGGGGCGGGGGCTTCGGGGCGGTGTGTAGGACTTTGGCGGCTCAAGAGTGGTATCAGGCCGAGCCCGACCTCCCACGCCTACGCGTCCATGACTGCCTTCTCGCAGTGCCTACCCACGAGCAGGAGCGATGGGAGCGACCGGTACCGCGACGGGACGGCACCACTCGACCCCCGTTTAGCTCACCGACGGATGAGGAGGGGCGTGGACCGCGTCCACCTGAGGTAGACGTGCGGCGGGGAGGGGTCCCGCCAAGGGGCCCGCAGGGGGCAATGTCTCGGGGGTAAGACAAAGTCCGCGACACGACTGGTGAAAGTCGTGTCGAGGAATAAATTAGGGGGTTCCTCGGGGTACTTCAAGCACGGAGACTTACGTATGTAATGTCTCCTTTTGCGTTTCTTCGACTCTGTCGATCTTTCATTGACTCGGTGCAAACTTGGGTGTTCAACTGAGGGCGGCGGGAAGGGGTTTTCTTTAAAGGGGTAACGGATCTAAAGTGAAGTCCCTCGAGGTCTAGGGCGATGGGGAGTAGTTCCGGGGGGTGGAGCGAGAGCCGACCAGAACCGGGCGCGAGCGGCGAGCCGCAGGCGGGACCTGAGACCCGCCCTGAGCCCCAGGACACTCCAGAGTCCTAGTTTTGACGGGACCAGGCGGGTGGTGCACCGGCCTGGAGCGTCCCGCCTTGGCTTCGGACGCTTAGTCCTGGCAGGGTCTGAGATTCCGGGTCAGCCGCTCCCGCAGGGGCGGGCGGTCACCAACGTCGGAGGTGGTCAATGGACTCCGACCCTAAGTCCTCGGGCGGGTCCCCGTCGACGGAGACGGTGGTCGAGGCGGGGCGTGGGCCTCCGCTCGAAGACCGACTGGGGCGGGGGCGTCCGGGTCAGGGCGGGTCGTCCCGTGCGGGGACCGGGGCGGGAACCAAGACCTATCGGGCAGGGTGGAGGACGTTGGAGGGCTAACCCGCTCTTTTCTTCTCCCGCCCGTGGCTGACCTTTTCAGCGCCGACGGGCGAACCCGCGGGGGAGCGAGAGTCCCAAGTCCGGGCGATTTAGGACGACCTCGACCAGGGGCGGACGAGGTGGTGGGGGTGGTCGCTCAGAGATGAAGAGGGGAAAAGTGCGAAGTTGAGGAATCCCTGCCGGAGGGACTGCCGAAGGTGCGAGGGACACACCTCTCCAAATGACCAATTGTTAGACACTCGCGGTCCTCCGACCAGGTCCATGGGAGTCCTAGAACAAGGACCGTCCCGTGCCTCGTCTGCCTGCCGCACGGTCCGTGCCTCTTCACTTGCTTACTCGCGGACACACTAGCGCGGCGACACACCCGTTTCGACACACAGTCACCCACTGACACATACTGGTGCACTCACACTCTACCTACACTGTCTACCGTGCGACTCTCCTACATTAGCACTGCGACATCTGTCTTCCTCTCTATCCTCTGACGTGTCTTCGTATGCACACCGTGCAAGAAACGACTAGGACCCGGTCCAAGGAACCGAGAAGACGTCGGTGGCCTCTTCCTGCTATTCTCCGTGTCCACAGGGTGACCGGTGGGTGTCCGACGTGTGTCAATATCGACGGGTAAACACACGGGCCGACAGGAGACATGAGAGTCGGTCAAGATGGGAGACAAGGTCTCCCACTGAGTCGAACCCCTCCCCGCCCCAACTTCTGAAGTTGGAGACCCGTGTCCCCTCCGTCCGATCCTTCCATCCCATTCCAGGTAGGTTGGGAAGACCCCAAATTCAAGTCGACGACTGGGTGTATAAGGGTCTGTCTTCGTCCGAACGACCAAGTGGTCGTTACGATAACAACCGTACAACTAATAAAACTTAATTTCAGTGAATTCTTTACAGGTTACGTCCTCCCTGTAAGTCTGGGAGGAGAGACAGAGGGACTTTCGTCCTTTCTTTAGAGACACTTTCCATGTGAGGAACTTAGACCTCTATCCTGTGGGAATAGAGGTCCCTATCCCTTACATCCGGCTCTTCGGAGATATTTGGTCGAAACAATGAAGAAAATTAAATGATGGGGGTTCGGGTTTGAGACAAATTATCTGATGATTAACTCGTAGGTTTTATACAAAAACAGGACAGTTCAGGAGTGTTTAAATAAGAAACAGATTTTTCATATTTTCGACGGACGAAACCAGTGAAGAATCCAGAGTAAAGATACTCTGGAGGAACATGTGTCGATTTTAAAGAAAAAGAGGACAATTAAACAAAACACAGTCAAAATAACAATCAGGTCGGTTCTTGAGTTCTACCCCTCTCCCCCTTTAAAGGGGGAGGGGTTATGATACAATGTTCTATTTGGTGTAAGCGGTAGGGGAGGAGATGTGTCGGGCGGGGAAAACCGGTACCTTGGATGTAGGACTAAGTGAGTCGAGTCGGTGGTCTGGGACCTAAAGGGTAGTTAGGGTCACTAGTAAATCGTCCTCATTACTGGGGAGAGTTACTGTCAGGGTGGACGACCGGGACACACCGGTTCACGAGACGAATGGGTCTGAGTAAGTTAGGATTTTGGTTCACGAGACGAATGGGTCTGAGTAAGTTAGGATTTTGGTGAAAGACTTGATCCACAATGTAGTACGGGTAAAATGACTACTCCTTTGACTCAGTGTCTAATCGGTGAGTCGCCGGTAGATCATTTATCGGATACAGGAGTCGGAAGAGTCCGACGACCTCGTGAGGGAGGTCGAGAGTCAGGGCTCGTCAGGGTGTGAACCGAGGTTGAGAGTGGAGTGGACGTCGTTACGGTCGTTTGTCCTGGACAGTGAGGGGTCCATACTGTTTTTACGAAAAAAAAAAATAACACGGAGACTCTATTTTACTTTCCAGGGTTGACCCAGATCGGGAGACCGGAGACGGGAGATTCGTGTCCCCGACGACGGGACCATGCCTAAACAGGTCTGAGAGGTTCAAGGTCGGTCCGGACCCCGGACCTGTCACCCACTCGAGTGTCATCTACCAGTTCCTTTCGTTCTTCAAGCTCCACCTTCAGAACACCGAACACCTCCATCGTCCGCACCGGACGTAACGCGTTGAAGTGGCACCTTACCAACCCGTCTACCGCCTCGACGGCGTCACTGAGGGCTCGGTCCCACGCCAGGTCGAGGGGTATGTCCTACTCTCAGCCCCAGACGTCCCATTCCGTTCCCCGGTACTAGGACCCCGGACTCCCCCTGACTGGGAGTTCGGTGGAGGAATCCTATAGAAGGGCTATGTGGGGTAGAGAAGGTAGGTCTAGTTCCTACCCCGGTACACAGGAGGTTCATGTTGGATACAGAAAAGGGGGGTACTGGGTTCGGTCCCTGTCCTTCGGTCCTGAAAGTCTCTGGGAGGAGGGTTATGGAAGTGTCGGACCTTAACAAGGACCCACATCAAGACCCACCTCCGTCCACGTTACCCGTGTTTAGGTGCGTCGACCACCACCGGAGCGTAGTCCTTTCCGTCCCGTATCGCCGGTGAGTCACTTCCCGAGTGGTTGTGCCGCAAGACGTGCACATCCAGGACGTCGTGAGCGAGGTTGTCGAGACGGGCGGGACGGAGACACGAACGGAGGAAACTTCCACGGCTCAAGGGTTTTGGACCCTTGTCGTCTTCCGTGGTCGACTCCCTCCGACCCTTCCACCAGTCCTGAAGGACGAGTGGCATCACCAGTTTCTCTACCCCTGGTCACCGTGTATTGTAGACGATGGGGGTTTAGGGGTCTTCAATACAAAAACATTCCACTATCCCGACAATTCTTTTGGTAGAAAGTAAGTAATATAACCGTTTTGATTTCTAACTATCCCTGGAGGGACCACCAGGTCACCGATTCTGGAATACGAGGGTTACATTCCCCGGACCCAAGTTAGGGACCAGTCTCTTGATCTAGGACACACGGCGTTGACTCTGGGTCGTGTCAGTTTTTTTTTTTTTTTAACTATTATGTCACAATCTCTTCTACTCCCTTTTGCCTATGAAAGTACGTACTGACTAACCTCTCATTTAGGTATATCGTAAAAACCTCCCATTCTATTATAAACAGTTCTTTAAAATTTACACACAGAAGACTGTTTAGTTAACAGGGACTACCGATGGGATGTCTTTAATAACGGGTATACGAGTTTCTTCGTACAAGTCCCCGGAGGGACCACTAGGTCACGATTTGTGAGACACAAAGGTTACGTCCCCGTATCTAAGGTAGGGACCAATCCCTGGATTCTAGGGTGTACGACACACCGCACCACTTTTTTATTTTATTCGTTACTGTTTTTTTTTTTCTTTTCTCCGTACGGGTTTCTACGAAGTCGAAGGAATGAACTCGTAAAACTGACTGTGACTTTTGAGATTTGGTCGGATGTGTCGGTGACCATCTCCTCACCGATTCACTTTAGACAAGTAGGGAGGTTGTTGTGTGTAATCCTATTCCCTCCCAATGTCACGGACCGTACTGGGTACTCTGTGCCGTCTCCCCTTCTTTTGGTCCAACGCCTCTCTAAGCGATTCGTCCGTCCTGTGGTCAGTACAAATGTTGGGGGACGTAGAGATCCAGATTTTCGGGGGGGCTCCTAGACCGTGGGAGTTTGACGAATCTCTTCACTGTCCCTTTCTCTTCACCGTACCCAGAGACTCTCCCCAGTGAGAACCAACTAAAAAATTACTGTTCTTATTGTCGTTCTTTAGTAAACATATCGACTTTTTTGTATTTCGACGGATCAAACAGTATTGTTTATGTCACTCTAGAGGGGTACACTAGAAAACACTCCGTCCAGTACAAAGATTCACGAGACACTGTATGCTGTTAGGTGTGACATCGAAAGTTCCATCTTTTATTTTTGTCGAAAAGCACAACGGGGAAACACAACACTGAACGGTGACGGACAGATCTGGGACCCCACGTCTACGAGGGGTCGGTGTGGAATCCCGGAAGGATGGGGAGGTCAAGATGGGAGACTGTAAGACAGGGAAACAGGGACGACGTACAATGGAGGGACCTGGGTCCCCGCCCCCGAGTGGACCTTCCAGTTCCCGGTGCCGGGCCATCGGAGAGACGCGGTCGTCGACGTCACACGGGTCGACGAGGGTACAGGCTCTCGATTTCCGGAAAGGTACCTCGTCGTGGTGTAGACGGGACACCCGTGTGGTCCCTCACGCACACAGGACCCTCAACAAAGAAGGTTCCGAAGAGGGTGGCGGGAGGGTCCGGGACTCGTGAAACTCAACTCAGGGTGTGCCCCTGAGAGGAACCCGGATCAGGAAGGTGATGTGGGATCCCATTCGTGGATGGACACCCGGGCCACCTTACCCTCGTGGAGTGCCATTTTTTACCCCCTCGACGGTCCCCACTCTGGTCGGTCCTAGCACTGTAACCTCAGAGGGGTCTCGGTCCTCCAGACGAGTCCCCCAGGACCGTCGGGGTGTATATCGTCGTCGTACTTGTCGTCCGGGTCCGGGTCCGGGTCGTCCCGTTGGACCCTGGCCGAGTACCTCCAGACATGGCGTCAGACCTCCTCTTCTCCTCTACCTCTTCTCCCATCTCGACTCAGGGGTATTTTGGGGGAGTTTGGGGTGGGTCCTCAAAGGTCGTCTCCGTTTCGAGTCGGGAACGGGAAAGGAGACGAGACCCGTTCACAGACGCCCAAGTGTGGGCTCATAAGGTGTACGGTCCCATTCCCGAGTCTATGGGGTATTCACACTCCTCGTAGACTCTACAGGGGGACCGTAGTCACCGGTGGTGGTAGGAACACGGTCGATTTTGGTGAAGGTGAGTAGTTCCTGAATACTGTCGGTTCGGGACACGATCCGGGAAGTGTACATTACTGAGTACTTAGGTGTGTTCTTACGATCCCTTGTCTATACTAATATCCAAAGAATTATTTACTCGTTTGACTTCGAGTCTCTCCATCTAAGAGAACGGGCTACACGTCTCATCGTTCATCGTCTTGACTACGAACTCGGGTCCCGGCCGGAGGGTGACGGTCCGGTGTGATTGAAACGGTCCTTCCTTTGACCGCGACCCTCCACTACCTACTTGACCACCAACCTCCCCACTCCCAGTAGTTTCCGCTTTCTCGTTTCCCGTTTCGTTACAGGGTGATTCCCGTACAAACGTTTGTCAAGACAAATAGTCTGACGTAGGTTATTACGATTTTAGTCTTACACTACCGTTATAAATTACAAGATGGGGTTGACTATAATTCACCCTTCTCTTGAGCACCTCTTATAGGGACTACCTCTTTTACGGACCCGGACTCATACCCCGATCGTCCTTCGTACCGTGTGAATGTTTACCTTTCCCGTCGTCCTCCGACCTCGCTGTTTACGGAGGATGGGGGCTCGAAAATGCGGTTCAATGGACAAAGTACCTGAGGAGGTCAGACTCAGAAACGGTCGGGTCTTCTGTCCAGAGTCCTGGGTGTGGGTCTCGTCAGTCGGGACTGAAACTCTGAGGAGACGGTTAAGGACCGACACATGGAACAAACAGTCATTTTACCTCTTTTACTGGAACGTCGACGAGAGGGTTCGGAAGATACTCCAAAGTCATTATGTCCCCCGGACTGGTTCCCGATCGGATAGTAGTAAAAACCCCAGATCCTTAGGAACAAGGACCTAAGGTCACTTGTACAGAAATAAACTCACGGACGACCCGTGACCGGGATCTAGGCTCGACCCCTTAGCGGAACCTGGAATGGGTGGAGAGGGTCTTCAAAACCCCTACAAAGGGTTCGGGGGTCGGGGTCAGAGGTCCCAGTCCACCACTGACCCGTCACCGTCGGGGAGACCTCGTCTTGGTCCTCGACGCACCTCCGTCTTATGTGAGGAGAGAAGAAAGACGGGTGGTGGTCGGAGCCTACGTTCGTAGGTTGTGTAGTCGGATCCAAGGGTGGTTCGTCTCATAGGTACGACTTGGAGAGGACACCACCCGGACCCCGTGGAGAGGTCCATCCCTCCTTACCCTGACGTCGGCAACGATACCGTTACGTCCATCGACCCCGTTATTTGTTGTCATACGATGTCTCTACCTTCTCCCCCTCCCCTCCGTGACATGGGTGTACTCCAGGAGCCGTAGGCAAAGTTGTTACTGTGTGTCCACATGTCTGTACGTGTGTTTGCGAACAGGGGTTTGTGGAAAGGAAACATGTCCGATCAGGGACGTACCTGTGTGTCGGAGGAACGTGTACGTGCCCGGACACATGGTAGCTATGGAACTTTATGTGGGAGTTTTAGTGTGTATGTAGTCAATAGTCCTTCCGTCTGAGTGTCCATGTGTGTGTGTGTGTGTGCGAAAATTTTGGTATACGTCTGGGAGTATAGAGTTCGTGTGTCAGTATGTGTGTTAGGATTTTGATGTGCGCATGTGTTCTTGTACATAAACCTCCATGTCCGTCCGTCTGTGGGTTTGTGTCTCGAAGTCTTTATGTGTGTGTATGTCCATCTATATGTGGGAATTTCGGTGTGTCATCTGTATGTGTCTGTGTTCGCCCGTCTATCTGACTGTATGACGGGGGGTCGCGTCCGTGTGTCTCTTTGCCTGTGTGTAGTGTGTGTGTGAGGGTCCGGGTGTTCTTGTGTGACGGTTGTTGACTCGACCACGTGTGTGCACTGTTTCCCTGTGTTCGTTCGTGTGACCGACGGGATCGCGCCGGGGAGGCCGTCCTGAGACGGGGTCCGAGGCGCCTGTTCCCCGTTCCCCGCCGCGTTCTCACCGGCGGGGCCCGTTGGACGACCGGAGTGAGCGGCCCCTGTGAATGGCCCGGTTGGCCCTACTGACCTGGGCGGTGGCGACCCGCCCGAGACGAGCCTACGTTGGTCGCCAGTTCGCCGCGGCGCTCCAACCGCGACGAAGGTGGTGAGACCCGACGACGCCAGTGATCCACCGCCTCTCGGAGTCACGCGAACGCGTCAGGCGCGAGAGTCAGGGCGCGGACCGTCGGTTCAACATTCCCTGTGACCCCCCTCCGTGGGGGTTTCGTGTCTCCGGGCCGGGGTGAAGGGTGACAGGTCTAAAAGGTCCAACAAAAAGCCGGACTCTCGACCCCGTATTTCTCTTCAGTGGGCTGAAGAAGGGCGGTCGCACAGAGGTGGGAATCAGAGGCCAGACATACCGTCCCAATTCCTATTCCCAACAGAAATCCGGGTGTTTCCCAACAGTGGGCGTCTCCCAACAGAATTCCTGGATTGCAGACCTTACCTTCGAAGTGACACATTGACGGTCTATAATCATAACAAAACTTCGTCGGGGCCCGGAGACCAGTCGGTGAAGGGACTGGGGACGTTTGTGTGTGTGTGTGTGTGTGTGTGTGTGTGCGTCTCTGTGCGTACGTGAGTCGGTCCCGGGACGACCGGAGATCCGAGGAAGTACAGAGATATTCAGTAGATAGGACCAATCACTGTACACTGGTCGAGGCTGGACAGGGATCGGACACACCGGTCCGGACCTTGTCCCTCCTACCCTCCTTGTCCGTCGTAAGGGAGTAATCGTGAGACACTTCGTCCGTCGTGGTGAGGGTGAGATGTCCGTTCCTTTATACGAGTCCCGTCAACCCTTTAGCTAGTTCCGGTCTGTAACCGTTTTGAAGCGTAAGATTAGTCAGACCGAAGGCGACACGAGGTCTAACTTTTGAGACCCAAACCCGTCGAGTCACTCCCCTACTCTCCCCCGCCCCCTCACCCCTCCCTCGTCCTCGCTACTCTGGGGTTTCCTTGGGAAGAAGAGTTCTATTTGGTATACGTGGACCCCGTCCAACGAGTCCCAGAGATCCAGGCTGGGTCAGACCCCATGTACCCCAGCTCCCCGTACCCCTTTGGCTCTGTCGACACTCTTCTACCCAGATCGTATCGTCGTGGGTGGAGGGACGCTGCCTAATGGCGGTGTTCGCCCGCGGGACCTCGTGCCGGGTCGGGGGCGGGAGACCGCCCGGTGGAGGGAGGAAGGGGCGTGGTCGGGGAAGGGACGAAGGGGCGGGGCCGGGGTCAGCGGCGGAAGAGCGGACGGAGGAGCGCGTCGAGGGGTCCATCGATAGGAGGCGGGAGGCTGGGAAAGAAGGAAAGAGATCAATCTGGGGTGGGGGTGGGTGGCGTTTCAAAGAGGGGAAGAATAGAACCGAGGGCTCCTGGGGAATGATCCCAGACGGGAGGAGCCGAAACCGCACGTGGAATGGTCTGGGACGCTAGGTGTCGGCTCCAGGAGCCTCCCCTCTCTCGGTCTCCACCGCCACGGCCTCTCGCGCGGACCGGAGCCGCTGTCACACAACCCGGAGTCGCCCGTCGCGCGACTCGTGGAGCGCCCGAAGCAGCCGGCCTTGAGGTTTCGAAAAGGGGCGAGTCGCGAGGCCAAAGGCGGAGGCCTTTTATCTAATAAAAAAAAGGTGAGGTCGGGGCTGAGGAAACCCTGACGCCACGGTTAGGTACTGGATATCGTTAAGGACCTCCTCCTTTTGCGACTATTCGTCTTATCAGTCGATGAATGACAACTATGCAAATGATACGAATGACACACGATCCGTGTCCCTCACAAAATGTGCGGACCGAAGTAAATTAGGATAGATGGTGGATCCTCGATTCAAGATAACATAATAGGGGTTTCCATCCTTTCCTATTATTGTTACCCTTGTTATTAACATTACCCCTCGGTGTACATAACTCAAGAAGGGTTTCCGTCCGGGTCAGTTAATAGTCAAAAAACCAAAAAAAAAAATCGAGTATGTAAGAACTCCACCTGCAAGTGCAGGGTATCAAGTCTACTCCTCTGATTCCGTGAATCCGTCACCGTCTCCGTCTTTATTGTGGATACAAAAGGAGTGGGTTCCGCACGCGGATCTCAAGACCCTCGGAGCAAACGACGATGTCCTCTCTGGGGACGGGAGAGATCCCGTCGGAGGGACGAGGTGCACCCGTCCCGCAAGACACCGTGGTCGTGTCGTCGTCCATACCGCCCGCACCTCGTCGCGCTCCCGCGGTAGGTCCACGTCCCGGTCTCGGAGAAGAAGGCTCTCCGAGAGGGGCCGCCACCCGTCCGGCGGGCGAAGAGGCACGACGACAACGTACCGTATGCGAAGAGGAGGCTTTGGACCGTCTTGGACCCGTGCGACGTGTCCGACCGGGTCCGACCGATAGCCCGACACCGGTAACTGGACGGTCCATTGAGCCCCCCGCCCCCGTCCGAAGACCTGTCCCCAACACCCCCGGAGTGACCCGTGGGCCCCGACCCCCTGACCCCCCTACATCGGTCCGACTAGGACCTCGATCTGTCCAGTCTCGCGTGTGATGTCCCGGAAGTTCGAAGAGATCAGGTAGGTCTACGCCAGACCTGTGATGAGTCGACGTAGACACAACGGACCATGTCACAGAGTCACAGAGACTCGGACAAAGGAATAGACATTACTCCCTATTGGTGTGGGTAAGACCTCCTACCAAAATTACCCTTTCCTGCCTCTACGAGGTACACTCATACACTGGTCATGTATTGTCTCTTATTAATCGTTAGTCGTCTACCGTTCATTTTACAAAACTTTCTCGACATTGGTGGCCGGGACAACCTTCGGGATTCTTCACAGGTGACCGTGGAAACCCCCACCGATTCGGGTACCAGTACTAGGGTGGATGTTTCGGGATTCAATGCAGGGCTCCCTCCCTTCCCGTCGCGGTCTGACGGTCAGTATTGGAGTTGACCGTCCGAGGTCGGGTGTCACGGTTTATACTTTCCCCGTCGTACCGGCTGGACGAAGGTAGAGACCGGTACCGACCATACCAAAGCCACGGGTTCCCGCCCGGAGGTCCTGCCCTGTCCTAACCAAGACTGTCACCCAACCCGGCTTGAAGGTTCGGTTCCGGTACTTGATTAGGAAGACGTCTTCCATCCCTGACTGATTGGTGTCCCCTCTATACACACGTCTCTGGTGGGGAGCAGGGGACAGGACCTCCCGTAAATGGGGTGGTCGGGACCCTGTCCACGGAGACTTCGTTAATTGAGTGAATTAAAAGTGTTGTTGGAGTTTGTCGTCTATGAAAACAATGGAGGGTCCACCCCTTTGACTTGTCACCTCTCTCCCGATTCCCGTGAAAGGGTCCCAATGTATCATTCACCTAGTGGTCCTGAACCTAGGTCGGTACACCCCGAAGTCTCGGACTAAGAAACTCCTGTGACAAGACCACCTCCACCCGTGTTTGGACCTCCCTTTACGGAATACGAACGGTGTCCATGTTGTCTGGATCCAAAGACATCCTTATTGATGTACGTACAACGTCCTTGGACTGTGTCTCGAACTGGGTCCTCCCGAAAGACCTCCTTCCCTGGTAGAGAGACGACAGAATGAGTGGTGGAGACAGAGAGGGTGTGGACTTAGGGACGTCCAGACCCTGCGAGGTTCCTTCGGTTTCGGGGACGGGGATAACCCCTCGACCAGGGGTCGTCGAAGGACCGTCGACACCACCTACGAAACCTAGACCCGGGGGGCCAGCACTAGTCGGGTAGCAACTCACCGTACATGAGGGACGGGAAGGAGTGCCGGGGTCCGAGGGTCGAGGCCCCGATACACGGTCACCGCGGGTAGACGTGACTGTTTTAGTTACGACGGCTGATACGGTCTCACTTCCATGGGGACACACCCTCCGACTCTACGGGGACGGTCCTCGTTCCTACTCAGGTAGGACCCCGGGACCGCCCCTGACCCATTGGTTTCCCCATCAAAGACTCTGCTCAACTTGGTGGTTAGAGATGGGAACCCCATTCGACTGTCGTCTAATGATACGGTTCGGGATACGACACATGACCCCGTCTGTGTTTAAATACGGAAAGGTATGTTGGCGAAGTGACCCGGTCGAACAGAGGGTAGTAAACGTCACTGGGGTCCCTCTCTGGTTTCACTACCCCTCCCGACGTCAACTAGAGGTCCTCCGACCCAGACCTTACCATCCAGGGACAACTGAGACGGAGGAAAAAGAAAGAGATCCGTAGTCAAGAATAGCAAATACCTCTGGTTCTGGGGTACCCAGTTTGGTCGAAACTCGTGGACTTCGTCGACGGGTTGGTGGCCCACAACCAGTACCTCCCCCGCCCCGTGGGGACAATGGAACTGTTTGGGCTCCTCACCGTGTGTCCCGACGATCTAAAGGACGCCCCCGATCGTACTCCTCGTCGGGACGACTACCCCTACCCGGTGAACGGACGGGACCAGAGCGAGAACGAGTAAGGGAGAGGAAGGGAAACACCCAAGGAAGAGTAGGACATGTAACGGTGTCCATACAAACAGATAGACCCAAGAAAAGAAAATCCCAGACAACAAAGGAGAAGAAAGAGAACGTCCCTGTCCGACTTCTCCACTTTAGTTCTCCTTTTTTAAAAGTCCTTAGTTCCCTGTATTAGACCACCTCCCATTAGGTACTCTACTTGAAGATATTCAAAAGGACGAGTCGAAAGTAAGGAGACGAGACGGGTCGGAGAGGGGTGGATGGTGGAGGAGGAAACCGACGAGACGACCCATCGTGTCGGGGATTGAGGCGGAGAATCCGGTGTTTTTATCTGTATGGGTGTACGTACGAATGTGTAATCTCAGGACATACAAGGGTTTATACTGGGAAGTGACCCGGTATGTGTGTCGAGACTCGACTGTGAGTGCCGTCGCAACGTAACGTGCGTGTCTGTGTGTGATGAGACGGTGGTGTGTTCATGAATGTGTCCGTGTAAGACGGGAGGGGTGGGTCCGTCGTGGGGCACAGACCCTTCCGTCCCTACGGTACTCTGGTCCGGAACGTCCTCTGGGAGATGGTCCCAATCCCATACCGATCGAGACTTGAAGTGATTGGGTGTCCAACGTCGACCGGGGTCTAGTGTTTACGAGGGTTTCCTCCCCCGAGTGGTGAACTGGGAGTCTAGTCGAGGGGTCCGGACCCAGAAGAGCCGGATCGATCAAAGGACGAGACTGCAAACGAACCACCCCTCTGGCTCTCACTTCCAGACACTTTATTTCACTACGTTGATCTGGGCGTCCGAGAGCGACAGAGGTCTCGCGGCGGGGAGGGGGCAGGGAACCCCTGGCGGTGACGCTCGGGGAGGGGGTGGGACCGCCCTGGTCTACCAGGGGGACGGGAAACAGGTGGCCCGGTCTACCTCCCCTTCCCTCTAACCTAAGGGGAGGGGTGGGGGTGTGTGGGTCCACGGTTCTCTGAGTCGACATCCCCTCCACCTCCAGTCACCCTGGTCCGACTCGGCTAATGTCTGTTCCCCTCCATCTAACCTCAGGGTCCCCCGCGCAGCCGGACCCCGCAGCACGCCCCTTTCGCTCTCGAACCCTTGGCGGGTCGAGGGGGGCGGATGAGAATAGGGCAGGGATCAGCTCATGAGTTGATGCGGCGCTGGGACCGGGCTTTTCCTTAAGGCCCCCATCGAAACCCCCCTCAGTGCCCCGCCCGCGGGGCCCAGTGTGGCGAGAGTCCGGGGAGGAGGTCGACCAGGCCATTGGACAGGACCTGCGTGCTCCCGGCCCGGACCGCCTTCGACCCCCACCGACTCCCCACACCCCGAACCACCACCCGCTCTCGGGGCGCGCCCCTACCTACCGCGTCTTCGGTTCTCGCGGCCTTTGAGCCGGGGCGTTACCCAGCTTTGGACTCGAGGCTCCCTAGGCTCGCCCTCGACCCGTCTCCGGCTCTACCCCCACGTCCCCTGAGCCCTGCCTTCCTGGTCGACCGGCTCTCGCTTCCCTGACCCTCGCCCCGCGCCGCGCCCGTCTTGGCACTGGCCCTGGCGCGAAGTTCGGCCTACGGGGGAGCGAGGGGTGAGGGCCCCCGACCTCCTCGACGGCCCCCTCCCAGCGCGATCGGGAGGGCCTTCGCCGGCGGCGAGCCCCGCGTGGCGCCGCGCGCCCCGCCCCGCCCGCCGACGCCGTGACCCCGCCGACCCCGCCCGGGCGGCGCGACATTAGCCTAGGCCCCTCCCCCGCCCCTCCCCGGCCCGGCCCGCCCGGCCCCCACCCCCCCCCGCGCCTCGGCCCGAGGCCCGGCCGGCCCGAGGCGCGGACAGTTTGGGGAGTAACAAGCGTCGACTACAGTGAGCGTCAACACTCGCCGGCGGAGAGGGCCCCTGTTACACCCTGACTCGCCGGGTCGGCGGCGCGGCGGCGGCGGCGGCGGCGTCCTGTCGGGGTCGCTCCATCCCGCGACCGGCCCGCCCCGTGGTGGCCAGCGCTTCAAACCCCCAAGCCGGCCCCCCACCCCTCGGGCGCGGTCTCAGGTGTCCGGTCCCAGGGCCCAAACCCTCTGGCCCTCTGACGCTCCTTGTGCAAGGGACAGGGTGTGCCCGGGTCCGGACGTGTCCACCCCCCGCGACCAGCCGGTCTCCTCGGGGGTCGATGGTCCCTCCCCGAAAGACCTGGGTTGTGGGGTCTAAACTCCGGGAGTAGGGTGGACGACAAAGACAGGAAACCTGGACAAGAAGAGATCTGGAGGACGGGACCGAAGACCAAGACGAGGTGGAGACAGGGGTAGTCGGTGAGGGGACGTCAAGGACCGAGTCGTGTGTGGGGAAGGGTAAGAGACGTCAGGGACCCCCGCGGTCTGTGTCTGGAGGTCCGGTCCCCACACACCTCTACAGTCAAACCACCGAGTCTTACCAGGGACCACGGGACACCGAGAACTCGGGGAGTCGAGACTGGATCGAAGAATCGACCTCAGAATCCTCCACGGCCCCGAGACCGATGAGTGAACTCGGACCGGGACCTCGGACGGACCGGTCCTCTCCCTCCACGGACGGAGGAGTGAGGGGATAGGATCCGGGCGGTAGAACCCTGGACACCGTGGGTCACGGGGCGGGCCGAGGTCGCGGGACCCCTCACCAGAAGTTTCCCTACGTGAATCCTGGTCCACGTAAGGGAGGAGGGTCTTAACCCGAGAATCAGGGGGTGGTTCGGGTCCTACTAGTGGAAGTGCACCCAGGTTGTCTCGTACACAGCGATCCCCGAGAAGAAGAGGGTGTTTCTCAAAAATCTGGGGTCCCTGAGGGGTCCTGGAATTTGTAGTTGAGGTCAGAAGTGAGAAGGGACCCTAATGGGGGCGACGAAGTCTCGGTCGTGGACCCTGGGATAACAAAAGGGTAGTCTGTCAGGGGATCGGGGAAACCCGGAACCTTGGGGGAGTTTGAGGTTCCGCGGGGGTAGGGACGGGGGTGGGGGATCGGAAGTAGTCGTACGTCCGAGTCCGACGGGTTTGTGTTCCCCTAACAAGAAGAACGTACGAGTCCCACCCCCCGACCCTCGTCCGCCGGGTGTGTGGGACCGTCCGGGTCCGGTGTCCCTCCGACCGAAACGGGGCGGGACACAGGGGTCTGTCCGAGACAGGTGGGAGGGATGAGGGTAGTCGCGGGGGGGTGTGTGTGTGGGGGTCGGAGGTAGTGGCAACGGACCACCGTGACTGGAGAACTCCTTTCTCGAGACTCGGTGTGTCCACCTGGGGCCCCAAGGCGGTCGAGACGGTCAACGGAGTAAGAGTACATCGAAACGTCTGTTCGGGGAAAAAGAGTCCCGGAGTCCAAGGACAGACCGTTCCGGGAAAGTCGATTCTGTCCAACTCGGGCTGAAACACTTTGGATAGGGTGTGGCGTCGAGAAGGAAGTCGGAGGGAAGAGGTGCCCCTTTGAGTGAGTCCCGGGGGGTCTTCAGAGTTTCGTTTCGCGTTTAGGGGGTGGGGGGTCACTATACGGGCCCCTTGTTGATCTGAGTTTCTGTCATCCTCGTTCCCGACCCCACGACTCCTTACCCTTGATCCTCAGGACGGGTCCGTCTAGGACTAAGAGGGTACGCCGACCAGGAGACGTGGGACTCAGAAGAGTGGGACGAGAGTGTCAAAAGAGACCCTAGGAATCGGAGTAGCGACCAGAGCTTACAGAGGCTCGGGACTCAGGAAAGAAGAGGGAAGTATGACTCGGACCAGGACTGAGGACCTTGAGACGTCTCACCTTTCCGTCTGAGTCTTAACGGGTTTACCCCGAGAATCACTGTCCGTAGAAACTCCTCGTTTCTCCGGACTCACTAACCTTCGAAACCCCTCCCGAAGTATCTCCTCCACCGTAAACTCTTCCTAAACCTGTCTCTCACCCCTCCTACCCGTCAACTTCGACCCTAGTCGGACCCGTTTCCGGGTCTCCGGACCTCCACGATCCGTACAAAACATCAGACCACACACCCCCCCTACCCCATCTCTACTCTGTTCTCTTCAACCGTCTTCGGCCTAGTACTTCCCGGAACTGCCCGACAGACCTCTAGTCCGAAATAAGGAACCTCTGACCCCTTGGTTCCTACCAACAACCCGTCGTCTCACTGGGTCAGAAGTCGCACCTCATCTTCGATCTCTCTGGAAGGAGTTGACCCCACTCTGTCACTCCCCTACCCATGGTCACCCCGACATGGTACTTCAACACGGGCAAGAGGACCTCAGGTTAGACCGGGACCCGGACGGAACGAAGGGAACCGGGACTCCTGAGAACCCTCGCCCATCCCACCCCACGTAACGGATTACCACGAGATTCCTTCTGACATCGTAAAGACCATGGTCGGTCGAACAGTCTCTAAGGAAGAGACGGACCATGACTCAGATGTCCTGTCAAGATCCAGTTCTTTGGTCTCCGACCTCGAGTTCCTGGGGTCCGACGAGGGGACGTCCGGGGAGGAGGGACCTGAGAGGGTATTTCATCCATACTTACCGGTAGGACCCTCCGACATTCTGACTCTCCTACCCGCACACCTAGGCTCCTACAACCCCGTTAAGAACATCTCCGGATCGATTAGTCTTTCCGACTCACACGGGTCTCTTTTCCTACCCGTCCCCTCAGTCCCAGGGAGTCATGACTAGGGGAGATCCGGGTCACAACTGGGGGGGGTGGTGTGGGACGAAGTGGACTACGGGGTTCGGTAAGGGGTCGTAGTGACCCACACCGGTCGTACCGACGAAAACCTCACCCATATCTTCTTCCGACAATCCAACCCCCGACCTTCCCCTACAACCCTACACTTCACCCCTACTTGAACCTCTGACTTGGGAAGAGAGAGAAGGGTCGGGTCCACCCAGATGTTCGGGGTCAACCCTGTCTGTGAGACCGATTGTGTCTGTTCCCTTAGGGGGTTCCCCGCCCGGTCAGGTGAACTCAACGAACCGGGGTCCTCGGGAGGGAAGGGGACCTAACAAGAACGAGGTCTTGTTTCGGTCCCACCTGTGAACTAGGGACGTACACTCCCCCCTCGACCGATTCGGGGGCCGGGAAACTAACCCGTCGACAGTACTCTCTCTGTCGACACCCCCCTCCCCGTCCTTCCCCGTCGGCGGTACCGAATGTGTCGACAGTGGGGGGCGAGGCGGGGGACGTCGGACTCACCGTCCTTCGGTCCCTGTCTTCCTCACCCGTGACCTAGACCCCGCCCCCAGACCCCTCGTCCTCCCTTGCGGGTTCCAGTCTCCGGACCAGACTCGAACCATACAAGACGGTCCCTCGGGACGACTGGTCTCCCCCGACCCGTGGGGGTCTCCACTCGACCTCCAGTCACACCGTACCACACATCGACGGTACACCCACCGGGTCGTCCCTGGATCCCGGGTGGTCCGACCTCGTCGTTTGTTAAGGGATCTCGGGGACAATCCCGTCTTCCCCTCGGTCATACATCGACGAACAAAAGTCTCGAGGACCCTCTTCTTAATCTCTGGACATAGTTCTGGGAAGAAGAGGGGTTTTCTGTCCTTTCTGGAACTCCCAGGTAGTCTTGTCCTTCCTGTGTCTCTCTGGTCGGTAAGGGGACAGGGGGGTCGGGGGTGTTTGTGTGTGCATCGTGTCTACCCATTTGACTCCAGGCAGTCCACGTCCGGACCGGTTCCAGTGAACTTGAACCCCGTCACCCCGAGACGACATCTGGGTCATAGAAAAAGTCCCGCTCTCGGGATCAAAACCGGTGTAGAGTCGGGAGGACGGGACAAAGGGGTCCTCGGAAATGAGTGTTCTCCACTACACCTCTACAGTCCAGAGGGTGACCAATAGTGGGGTTTCCCCACGCACTCGGGGTCTTTTAAGATCTCGAATTCTACACCGAGACCTGTTCATGTCAGAAAAAGTTTGTGTCGGGTACAGATGATTGGTCCGTCCCTAGAGTCCCTGATGTTTTCGGACGAGGGGTGGAAACTTCTCGACGGGGACGTTGGAAGGGGGTTGGGGTTTCTCCTGTCGGTCTGTCTCCTCCGTCCGTCCTGGGACGATCAGAGTCGTCTGGGGTGGAAAGAACACTGGAACCCGTCCAATGTCTGGGAGAGACCCGTGGTCCGAGGGGAAGACAAACCACTTCAGAAGGTAAGTCTATTGGTCACACAAGACTCATTGAAGAGGCCGGACGAGACCTTGTGTTCCTCTTCCACCGCCAGAACCGAAGACGAGATTCCCCGAGGGTCCGACCGGTCCCATTGGCTTTGCTTCGTGCAGTAGTGCTTACGAAATGACCCCCTTCACGACCGTCGACGCCCTCACAATCGTTCCCGTCGGTCGCACTGCGACCGGTCCTACGAGTCTCTCGTGGCCGGGACGTAGGTGACAACGGGAGACTTGAGACCTTTCGGATGACTGTCTTGAGCTCGTCTCCTTCCTTGTCCAAGACCCCTCCGTTGTCGATGACCGACAAACCCCCCAGTCCCATAGTGGGGGAATCGTGCCTACTTCTTTGTCTCCAGAGCCGGTACGTCACCGAAGGACTCAGTCGGTCCGACCCTCTGGGTGGGGAGGAGGAGGCACGGGTTGGAGTCCGATCACCACACACCCCGCCTCCCGTCTAAAGACTTCCCCTGTGACCTGTCTTCTCGAGATATGAGAACTACGACCTCCGTCCTATCCCGTCCTCCGACCCCTCCTTCCACGGATCTCCAGAGACCCCCGTGAGCTCGGGGGCGGGGAGGACCACCGTCCCTAAAAATCCCAGTCCCGGACGAGAACCGAGTCTGACCCGTGGTCCACCAGGGGAGGGACAGAAGGACGAGCCCGAGACCAGGGGGTACTCGAGGGGTAGTTCCGACTCGGAGCCGCCCTCTGTCGGCGACTTCCTCTCCCTAAAGGTTCGTCCTAATTCCAGGTCCTAATTCAGCCCCGTACTTTTCCCCAGCCCACCCCTCCCGACCGCCGGCCCGATTAGGGTCGTAGATTAGAGACCGAGGAAGGAGGTAGTCAATTGTCGGAACTGCAAGAGGGTGGCCGGGGGTCAGGACAAGAATGGGTAGTGGGTCAGGGTGTCCCCTTCGTCAGGGAGGTAAAATGCCCACTCTTGTGACTCTGAATCGCAGGTTCATTAAACAAAGACCTCGTTTTTCACGAGGTCCGACCCTTGTGGCGGTCGAACCTGTGAATTGGAGGGGCCCTGAATCCTCTCCCGAGTCTTTCGGTGACACGTGCGACGACCAGGGGTCTGTGGGGTGCGGGTGGGGGTCACGACTCACTTGGGACGAGTGTCGACAGCGTCTTCGGAGACGAGAGCTGAGGATCACCTGTCCGTGTCGGGTGGGAGGGCCTCAGAACGATGGAGGTAAAGGTGGGTGGAAAGCTCTGGCGGGTACCTACGAGGCCGAGGGAGAGGTGGACGAGGTTGGTCCGAGATCGGTCGCCCCCGAGACGAAGGACCTGCGCTCACGGAGAACAAACTTCATTGGAAAGTTAGACTTGGGTTGGAAGTTCCGGGTCAGGTGTCCCCAGGGGAGAGGGTCCTCCAGTCCCTCCTCCGATGGAGAGAGACCTAAGGGTGTCCGGAGGCTCAAGAAAAAAAAAAAAAGCTACATGGTCCTTTTCCCTTCTTATGAACACCTCTGTGTCCGTGGGTTGAGTAAAATTAAAAACACTTGAGACCCCTAACCTGAACCATAGGGGAAACATGTCAACCCCTTCGACTCCGAGTCTTCCCAATATCTGCGACCGGTCCGAGTGTGTCGACCACTCAGCGTATGTCGTTTGACCAGTCACACTGTGAACTTTAAACACCAGGTGCGACAGAGGGACGAGACCTTCAAACACATCGAACCGAAACCCTAAGGGTACATTCCCGTCCCCTGGACTTTCTCTCACCTCGAGAAGAGATTGGGGAGAGGGTGACGGGGGCGTCTCGGCCGGTCCGGTGTCACACCTGCGTAAGGGTCCGCCGGAGTCGGGGTCGGGGCGGACTGTCCTACTCGCCGAGTCTACGCCCCGACCTCCTCCTCGGTCTCGAGTCGTAGTGGGAGTGTGACGCCTACGACTACGTGCCCTTCCACTCCGCCACCCCCGCACCACTCCCCCGAAGGGACACCGAGTCCTCCCCCGTTTCCCCTTCCACTTCGTTCTCGACCGGTCGAACACCGCCCCTCAGACTAGAACCCATAGGACAGAGGACACCACAGGTTGGGTGGTGGTGGGAGTCACCCCCTTTCCCGCCACGGACCCCACACGCATACGACGACTGACGTGAGAACAGACCAAACGTCCTCCACCCGTCGTATTAACCCTTCCATCCACGGAGCAAGATAGGACACACAGGGGAAGTTGGGCTCTGGAGTCGGATCCTTTCCTTCGTTGTTGGCGAACCGGATTCTCGGTAAGAGACAAAACACAGGACGTCTTTCCTCTCTGACATTTCGCTTAGGCCCTTGTCCACTCCTACGTCAAACCTCCCCTCGGGTCCCATGGACCAAACCTCCCCTCCCCTCTACGGACGGGGTGGGACAGGGACTTAGGTGGCAGATCCTGGTGGTGAGTCACGGGGATCTTCCACCGGTGAAGGTTGGAACCGACCCCGGACCACTCACCGCCCGTCCGTCCAAGGACCGGTCCTTCGTCTCCTCGGGGCGACGGGCCGCGAGCAGGATATGGGCGTCTCGTCGCGGGCCTAGTGGTAGAGACTCCCGAGGACGGGACTCGCGTAGTGGTGGTAGTGACCCAGATGTCGTCGGCAGAAGGTGCGTCAGAGGTACTAGCGGAAGTTCGACCTACTCCAGACACCGACCGACCTCCCTCCGGGTCCCACCAGGGGATCCTCCTTCCCCTGAGTCTGGGTGTCTCACCGATGCCCGCCCTACCTTCCGGTTCACCCTACACCCACCCGAGGGGAGGAACCGGGGGACCGTCCTTCCACAGGGCCCCACCCCCTCGTCGTGTCCGTGCGTGCCGGTTGGCGCAGAAGGACCGGTCCTGGAGACGCGACGAGGACGTTTGCCTCCCTTACAGAGGTCCGGAGGTCACTGGGACGCGGAACAGTAGGGACGTTCGGTCACACCGAGCGACTAACCCTTCCGCCCGTGGTTCTAGTTCCTCTAGTCTCTCCACTCCCCTCCCCCAGAGCTCCTCTCTCGACCCGAATGCCGAAGGATAGGGGACCCCTCGATCCTCGGGCCCGTGAGACGAGACCCAATACCCTCATCGGCCTTCACCGGGGCAAGAAACGGGTGTCTGATGTCCACGGGTCCACGTCCACCGTCCCCTGGACGAGGGGTTGAGGTGTCTCGCGCGGCAGTGGCACAGGCCCCACGGACTACGGTAGTAGGAGACACACGCGGTCTAGACACGACAGTAGGACCTCCACCCGGGCCCTCGTCCCGCTCTGTCGTCCCCGACCCGGGACCCCGACGGAACAGTACGGGGGGTCTGGATACGGACACCGTGGTCCACCCCCATCCCGCCCCGACGCCCCCACGTACTCTCTGCGAGTTCCTGTAGCTCGACATAAATAGACCCCGAATACCCCTCCCGGGAACCCCTCCGGCCCCCCGGACTCTTCCAGGACTGGTTCGGAGGGGTACACACGGAAGGTCAGGGGTGGGTTTCCTCGGTGATAGGGCATGGTAGGTTCGGAGAGGAATCCATGACACGAAGAGAGGTGGTTGGTCCACTCCCCCTTGTCGTCCTCACCCTGCACAATGACCTCTTCGTCCCCCCCGCCTCCTTCCTTACCCCCCAGGTCCCTCTCCACCCCTCCCCACTGAGACGGGTGTGACGGGATACTGTCACTGGGGGAAACTGGGTGAGACAGGAGTGTCCCCAAGAGACAGGTCCCAGTCATACCGCGACACTGAGGTCGACTCCACTCACGGGTTTCGGGTGCCGTGGGGAAGGTCTTGTCTCGGGGGAGACTGAGGACTGGGGAGAAGAACCGTGTCCAGTGGTTCGAGGTCGTCGAGAGCCCGGTGCGTCAGGGGAAGCGGAGTGGGTCGTACCACGGTCCACTCGCCAGGGACGCCTTTGTTCGTCCCCGTCTAGGGTCCCCCGGCCCGTCGGGGGAGACCTTTCCTACTCCCCTCCGTCCTTCCTGGGTCTGAGTGCGGGTCAGGGAGAAGAAGGGCGGACGTCCTGACCTAGGATCGTGTGTCTGGTCGAGTGTCCTCAAGAACCAAGGGTTGCTGCACTCGTACCCTAACCCCACCAAACTCCCCCTCTTATCCCCTCGGGTCGCCCCACCCCCCCAGACCCGGAGTGGATCCCAACTTAGGGTGGGAGAGGGGTCGACTAGCCGACGCACTAGCCCGCGGTCCCGTCGTTCTAGTCACTCTAGGCCGTCTACAGTCCCCGTGTATAGTTCTAGCCCTTAGTTCGGCTCCCACGACCACTCGCCGTGCACTGGTAGTGACCAAGTGGGCAGAGGTAGCGGGACCGGGTCATGGAGTAGTGACGGACCACTCACACCCCACCCCCACAGTATCCAGTCCCCCGCAGAGACGGACTCTTTCCGTCGCCAACCCACCTCTCTCACCTGAAGGGAAGAGGGCCCGGACAGGAGACGGAGGGATTGGGACGACGTGAGTAGGTGCAACACGGTAAAAGGGGACGCAGACAGGGAGCACGGGAGACAGGTAGGGACAGAGAGGAGGGACCGTGAACCCAGAGGGGTAAAGAGGGGAATGGGATACGACACAGACGAACAGGAATAGACGACACAGGGCAGGGGTAGGAAGGCTGGACAGGGTAGAAAAGGGGTTTGTGTGGGTAGGTGCAGTAACAAAAGTTAAGGACAAAAAGTAGATTAGAGTAGGGAACATAGACGGGAGTAACGGGGGACAGAGCGGCGGGGGTGGAAGGGAAGTAGAGGGGGGAGACGGGGAGAAAGGTCAGATCTTTGCCGGTTCAGATGGAGACCCCCCTGTGGGCCGAGCCGGGGGTGTCTGGACGGACGGGGAAAGAGCGGTGGGGACTGCCGGGACGGGTGGCGAGGGGGTCCGGACGACCCGTGTGGGATACGGTAGAGGGAGAGGTTGAAGTAGCCGGAGTTCGGGCATGGGAAGAACCGAGATGGTGGACGGAGGGGTCCCGGTGGCGGCCCGAACCGCCGGATGTGACGGTTCTACCGTCGCCGGTTACCCTCGTTCTTTCGACTCGCCGTCTTTAAGAGGGGGATGACTCCGACCGACTCCGTGTCCACGCCCCCGTCCGTCCTGGCGGCCGTCCCCCGACGGAGACGATGGACGGGTTCCTGAGGTGGGGCCCTCCCCCAGGGTTTGCGGCGATTACGGGTCTGCGTACCTACGTGGGGGGGGGGGGCTGGGCCAGACACCCTCAAGGACGAGAGTCTCACCCCCACCAAAGGCCGGGTCCCAAAACCCTCGACACCGTCGGGGTCCTATCCCCCGAACTGGGGGGAGATCAAGACACGAACCTACGTCCCTCGTAGGATTCACGGGGGTGAAACCCCCCCAGTGAGTACGTGAGGGGTAGGGAGTCCCGAAGGGAAGATGACAGGGGGCGCACCCCTAGCCGCCCTCCGGACCCCCACCGACCCCCGGAACGAAGAGAGGGGTGGAGGGACGTCTAAGGACGACGAAGGTGACTATGGGAAAACTGACCTTACCTGACCGACCCGAACCGTCTCCCGTCGGACTTCTCCCCCGTGACGGTCCGTCGACCCCCTCACCGTACCCCCGTCCCCGGCTCAAGAGTCGTCGTCTATGAGACATGTCAAAAAAGTTAAGGACAAAAACTTATTTATAAGAGTCTCTGGTCCTTCGACACTTTGTAACACCCACAACCGTTTTGGATGTCTTATACCCACGTCGGCTCCGGGGTCTCCTGGGGTAGATACTGAGGTAGTCGGGGGGACCCAGAGTCGGGGAAGGTGTACGGTCAAGACCCCGAAATCCCGAGAAACCCCCAGTACAACAGGTCGGAGGACAGAGACCGTGGTTTTACTAGGTCAAAAAAAGACCCGTAAAAATCTTCGACTACCTCCTCGGAGTCATCAAGACAGGTCGGAGAAGAACCACGTATACAGCGTCTCCAGAAAGGCTTACAGGGAGGTGAGCAAGAAGGACGACACCGACATGGGGTCTGGGACGGGACGAACCGGGTGAGGGAAACCGACACTCGGGAATCCCGGGAGAAGAGACACTAGGACGGGTGGAGACGAAGAAGGAACCGGACCCCTGGTAGACACTCGCAGGTCTAGATAGGTCTAGTGAGTTCGACCTCCCCGGGAATCTGTGTCAGGGCCCATGTCGACCCTTTTGACTCCGGACCCCTTCCCATCCACACACATGTTCCGGTACGTCTCAACCCGGGCCGTGAGTCCTAACGAGGGTCTTCTTGGACCCGGAGTGGTCCGATGTCCGGGGGAAGAAGGGTAAGGTCCCAGTCTTGAGGTCCGTCCCGTGGCCCGCGTTCGACACGACCTCCGACCTGCCCGGGAAAGGCTATGGTGGGACGAAAGAGGTCAGGGCGAGTGGACCCTCTGTAGAGAGTGCACCGGAGACTGTACGAGTCCGAAAGGGAAAGACAGTTTAGGGCCGGAACTAGTCCACGGAGTCTTCCCGGTTCCCGTCCCGGGAGACCTCCAGAGACCTCCACGACGTCCTCCCGGGCGCCCACGGTCCGGGCACTTCGCGTCCGAGCGCCCCTGGCGCCGTCGCGAGCCGCCCGTTCCGCCGGGTCGCAGGCCGCATGTCCCGCGACGTCGTCCGGCATGTCCTTCCCCACTCGGCGCTTCCGGCTCATCCGATAGGTCCACTGCCGGCGGAGCCGGCGACGCCGGACCCGTCGTCCGCGGTTCGTGCGTGTCGGTATTCCGTCGGTCGTCCGACGCTTGACCGGGTGCCGGTCGCGGCCTCGGTCCCGACGAAACGGGGTCCCGCCCGCTCCGGCCTCGCCGCCGTTCTACCTCTCCGCTGACAGGTCTCTCAGCCTCGCGCCGGCCCTCGGCGCACGCCCAGCACCCCCGGCGTCCCGCCGGGCCGCGCGATGCTCCTTCTACGACGGCATCCGCGGCTCGTCGTCCTCCCGCCCGTCGCGCTTCCGGTCGTCGCGGGTCTCGCCGGCCTTCCCGGGCTCGGGGGGGCGGTCCTGGCTCGTCGCTCGGCCCCGGCCCCCGCCACGCCCGCCGCCGGGCTCGTTCCTCTCGCGCGGGTCGTCGGGCCGCCGGCGGGTGTGCCGGCACTCGTGCTCCGACCCGCCTCCGGCGCGCGGCCCGGCGTCGCCTACTTGATACTCCGCCATCGCGCGGTCCGGCTCGCGGCGGTGCGGCTCGCACGTCCGCCCGTCGTCGCGGCGGCTCTCCTTCGCGCGGCGCGCCGTCCCACGCCCCGGGTCCGCGTGCGCCGGGTCGGGGCCGCCGCCTCGCCGGTCGTCCGGGTCGCCGTACTACCTCCGCCGGCGGTCGTCCAGGTGCTGCGTGTCCACGTGCTCCATCTCTCGCAGCGCGTCAGGGCCGCACGCGTTGTGGTCGTGGTCGTCGCGCGGCAACGGGTCGTCACGGCGGCGGAGGTGCTCTCGGCGGTCCTAGTCAGGGTAGCTCCGACGCTGAAGACCCCGCGAGTCGGGACACCGCAACCGGTAAGCTCGCGAATCCGAAGCGGGACACGACCCTCCATCTCTCTCTCTCTACCTCGAAAGGGAAGGGGCAGGGGGTAATGGAAGTAAGGGTAGCGGGTGGTAGGTAGGGAGCGAGGGGACCGGAGAGTGGAGTGTCCGACGGGTCCGCGACCGAGTCTGCGGGCCCGACGGTAGGAAGACCCCCGAACGGACCGGGGTACCTTCCCACGTTCGGCCCCTGACACCGAGAGAGAAGGTGTGGTCGCTGAGTCGGGGACGACCTCTACCATGGCCGACAGTGAGACTACGACGGGAAACCTCTGTGTGTCTCGACCGTTCCCTCCCCGTCCCGGACCGTGGCCGGGGGACCCAGGATCGTCGACGGTCGAACTCCGACCTCCGACACGACACCTTTACGACCCCCACGGACCCCTTCCTCCGGGCCTCGTCGGTATCCGAACTCACGTCTGACTCCTGCAACCTCACATCCGAAACCTCAGTCGGTCCAGGATAAGACGAAAAAGGTCCGTCTTTCAGACGAGAGAATACGGTAGGAGGAGTTACTCCCATTAACCTAGTAAGTCGGAACCATGACTCCCCTTGGACTCCATGGTCCCTGTCTTCTCGACCCTCTGGGGATTCATGGGAGACCAGGAGTCCTCCCGATCAAGATATCCATTTCACTCCCCCCTTCGTGTCCTGAACCGTGTATCATCCGACGAAACGACCATAATCGAACCGTGTCTTATCCACGAAGTTCTGTGACACCTTAATTACTCTCCTTCGGAATCTCCGTTGATTTCCGAAAAAAACCAACAAAAACGACAATCGTTTACTCAGGTGAAGACGATTCTTGTGGGACTCAAAAGAAATCCTTCGATGGAAGGGGTTGAGAGTCCTGTACACCAAACCCATTCTAGGATTGGAAAGTATAGTATGAGGTCCGTGTTTTTGGGTCGGGATCGGTACTACACCGTGGAGGGCTTGTTCCATAACCGAGTCCCTTTCTACACTGAGGTTACCCCTATACAGCAGGTCAGGGTACCGTTTTGGGGTAGATATGGGACTATCGAACGGAAACACAGACTTCGAGGAAGGAGAGGAACTTCGGGCCAGACCTACGGGTCCACGGAGAAGTTGGAGTGAGGGCATGTCTTTGATGACCCGTAGAGTTTTCAAGATGTGGGGTTTTATCCCGGACTGAGTGCCGGGGTTGGGGTTGAAAGAGGTGTCTTAGAAGGGGAAGGTTCATTTACGGCAGAGTCTTCAAAGGTTGCTGTGGAGGGAAAGGGTGAGTGGGGTGTAGGTTTACTAGTTGGACAGATTTAAGTCGGTACAGAGCAGCGGTAATACAAGGGTCCGTGACGGTTGGGAGTGGACCTGGTAACGTCGCAGAAGGAGTGACTAGACTAGAAGCAAGGACGTGGAGTACTACCAGTAAACAGACAAACGGGAATCTAGGTGAGGGTATAAGGGGTCGTGAGGAGACGGAAGGTTCTTTGACTAAAGGGTCCGAGGAGACAGTCAACCAAAACCCCATCTAAGTCGGTTACCTTCAATGGTCGTCTTGACCTCCCACCGTCCTCCCTTCTTCGGTCCCATAAAAAGGAGAGTACGAGTCGGACCTAGACAGAGACACCTTCTGAAGTAGAGGGAGGTATCGGGACCGAGGGAAGTCCGTCGGGGGATACCCTAAGACCGTGGACGACCTCCTCGGGTCAGAACCCGTAACCTTAAGGTAATAGGAAGGTTGGATTCTTACCATCGTTGAAGGACGACAACGATTAGGGCCCTAACTGAGTGGTCGGGGAGACCATCAAGTCGAGGAAGAAACATAGTTTAAGAAGAACAGACCTTATGTATCTCACTAAGCACAAAACAACTAACCTAGAACTGACTGTTGTATCTAGGTGAGAGATACGTCGACCGGTTTCACCTAGAGAAATTTCTGTTTAGCCTAGTCCACCACTAAGACGTGAGTAGAGAGGTTCTCGAAGGATAGTAGTTTTGTCTTAGAGTCGAGGAGACACGACTCTAACGGACGAGTGGAAAGACTGGAGTGGGCGGAGGAGGAACGGAGGGTATGAAGGTCGGTACGTCAGAAACACGACCAGGGTGTACAGTTTGAGGAAAAGGGAACTCCTTCAAACGTACACGACAAAGAAGGCAGTCTTGTGGGAAGGGGGTCTAGAGAAGTAGCGAGCCAGAGAGTGGATTAAGTCCAGAGACGGAAGTCACTGGTAGAAAGGATTTTAACAAGGCGAAAGCGTAGTTATGAAGAAATTGGGTCAAAATAAAAAGAATGACCGGGAAAAGGATGAACTTTAACGTAAAGTATAGATGCGTGTACGACGAATGTCGGACAAAATGATCTTACGTTCGGGGAACCATCGTCCGTGGAATAGACACGGAACGAACACGGACACAAAACGTCCGTGTGTCAGGCGTGGCCGTGTCTAGACCCACCGTCTGTTGTCCCGTACCTAGAGACCCAAATTGAGTGGACGACGGCCTTAAACTTCCCGGGACCAGGTCAAGAGACAATCAACCTACTCTGACCACGAGTCTCTCCCTTCCTCACACAAGATCTAATGGGTCGACTCAACATGGACCTTAGACCCAGTGGACGAAGGATACAAGGCAGGTGTGTCAGTGATGAAGGGCATGGACTGGTGTTGAAACTACACGCATAAACGGAGATCCTGCACTTAGACTCCTGGACCAAGTCTCCTTTCTCTCTCGTAACCGAAAGGGTGACGGGTCAATCCGGACATCCCGGATCCCTCCTGAGTCGTCCTGATCTACCCTTTCTTTTACTCTTGTCCACGGACCCCTTCCGTTATCCGTCCCTACCCCTGATACCACCCAATCCCTCACGTAAGAGGGAGGTTTTAACAAGTTGATTTAATTGTCACTTTTGTAAACCATCAAATAGTAGAAAAAAAAAAAAAAAAGTTTTTCTTTACGTCCCTCCTATTTGGTCTTTGATGTCATCCAACCACCCGTACCTCGTACCTCACTCTCCCGATCCTGTTCTTGTGAGAAGACTCGTGTCTAAACCTGCAACCTCCTGGTATAATTACCAGATACACAACTTTTTTTTACTTATTTCTACTCTTTCGGGGGTTCACTTATATATGTCTTTGTTTATTTGGACGGACGTAAAGTTTACTTATTGGTGGTGCTACTTCCCTTTAATTGATTATGTTCATTATAAACTTGGACACAAGTTTAACAACGAAACTGGTAACTGGAAGTCAGATTTCCGTTTTTTCAATCGAACTTATTCCAAACTGTTTAGAACTTGAGATGAATCGTTCAAGCAAAAAGTGTTACCAATACCCATGTCGTTAAGACTTTGACGAAAACACACCTTAATTCGGTCATCCATTTACTAAACTCCAACTACACTTGGTTCCAAGACTGATATCCTCTTCCCTCATATTAATATCTAGACCCTTTGTTACCTTCCTGTGTAACCTTAACCTCTTTGTCTCTACTACACAAATAAATGTACGTGTATAAAGGATCAGGAGAAACGATGGTCCTGAACTTTCGTTACCGTGTGTCAAGGTTTCTCGTATGGAGACGGACCTAGAACCTAAGAGTTATAGTAGAGGACAAGATCCCTTGGGGACACCGGTCTCACCTACCGGACGCACCTACACCCTGGGTGGGTGAGAGTCAAACACGGGGAGATTGATGTGTCGGAACTTATCCGACGACATAAGTACAACGTCAGGTAGTGTGGGTAGTGGAATCCTCCACTCTGTCTCCGGTGTCCGTACGGTCTTGGTTGTTCCTAGTCTCCCTCTCCCTTAGTGACCTTGTGTCCTCCCTCTACACTCTCGGCCTCCAACGATACCCTAACTCCCACTATCAGCTCGAGGACGGGCCCCCACCCTCCCAACCCGCGTGTCGAGTCTCCACTTAGAGATCGTCCATCGCGTCCGCCGTGACCGAGAGGACTATCTACTCTATAAGCGAGACCTCTTTCAACCTCGAAGACTTGAGACCCGTTTCGTACCCGACCGGGACCCCGTGGTGATGAACGACCGGTAGATCGAGGTCGAGCCACAGGACCCAACCTAGACGTCCCGTGTCGTTCCCGGTACCCACTGAGTTTCCGGTGACCAGGAACCGAAATGGTCAATCGGGATGGGGGATACGAGAAGACAGTGTCCCTCACGGGTGAGTAAGGGGGGACCGGTTGGAGGGTTGATGACGTGTCCCACCCGGAAGACGGACCTTAGAGGAGGGCGTAAAGAGACGGACCCTTTACGACCGAGTAGAAAGGTACGAGTCGGTTACCTGTGGAGGAGAAACTTCGGGAGGACCTACGGGTCTTTACTAAACAACTTAGTCACTCGTATACAAGTTACTGTTTCACTTCCTGATGCCACTCCTTCGGCCGAAGAAGAATAGGAAGAAGTGTCAGGGAAAGGACGAGTGGAAGAGGGACTTTCGCAGGACGAAGTAGAGTCGGAGTGGAGATACGAATCCGGACAGGTCGAAGGACTCTGAGTGGTCCGAGACACACCGGTGCCCGTTACTGTGACAGCTTCGGTCTCCCACCGACAAAGTTCGACCCGAACAGCTGCCACTAGACCATGAGAGACGGGTCACGGTGGAGTGGGTCCTTGTACATCGGTTACGTTACCCGGGGCGTCCTGTACGGTCATTGACCCCTGTGTCCTTCCGAGTCCCATCCGTCTGACCGGAGACGGACTGAGGACTCCGGGGAGAGACGACGTAATAGTAGAGGAAACCGAAACGACGGGCCCGGAAGAAGGTAGGAAGGAGGGTGGTAAAGAGGTCCGAGGAACAGGGACGGACGGAGAAAAGAGGAGAGTCGAGGGACTCCGGTCCGGAGACGGTGGTAGTGGTTCCAGTCATTACCGGAAAGTCACTGGGATAGACCCCGCCCCCGAGAAGACCGGACGAGACGACTAAAACGGTGACCGAAGGAAGTCGGAGATAGGACCCTAGGAGAACGTTTCTAGAGGACTCCGGTGGGAGGAGAGGAATCCGAGAAGACGGGAGGATCACCCGAGGGTCCGGAACTCGTTGGAAGTCGGGGTAGACAAGATTCTGCTGAGGAGACTGGAACGAGAGGACTCACCCCCGTCCACCACCAGAGGTTATTGTGCCAGTTGGACCGGGTTCCTCGGTCCTATCCCTCTAGTGGAGTCACTCCTGTGGAGACCTGTCTTTGAACCCCCCGTAGTCTCTGTGGGAGGTGGGAAAGGGTGTGCGACGGGTAGGGTGGAGAGTGTATGAGTAGAGGACCGAAGAGAGGAGGAGGTCGAGGTGACGGGACCTGACCCACGGGTAGTATCAACCGGACCTACCCTTGTGTCGGAGGGTCGTCGGAGACTGGAATTGGTGGGAGGGACACCGACGTCGGTCCAAGTTGACATGAGGGGTAGAAAGAGACTTATCCAAGGAAACTAGCAGGACCCGGGGTTCGAGGGAAGGTGTGGTCCGTAAAAGAGATTCGAAACAAAGTCCGACACGAGTCTCTACGATTGGACGACGTCGGAGGGTCCGAAACACGGTGGGGGCCCGATGAAATGGAGTTTCCGAGGAGAAAGTGGTAGGGGGAGGGGTCTAGTCCAACCGTAGAAGTAGAATAGGTATAACGGAGGGAGTCCTTCGACAGGACTGGTGACCTACAGAGGACTCAGGGGGTTGGCGGTCCTAAGGGGTGACGCGAGAGTGCAGTCATTCGTAGGTTCTCTAGGAGAGGACCCAGGTGGTGGTTGACCTGTTCGTGGTCCGGGGTACGAGGAATCACAGGGGTACGGGTGGGTCCTGAACCGAGACTCCCTGCGGAGTGGTATCGGTCGGCTGAACGACAAGAGACTCCACTTCATCTACGGGAACGGCTGGGCCGGAGGTCTTACACCGTATTACGCCTCGGGTGACCACTCCTACCGCCGGTGGTGCCGGTGTAACCACGGTACGGTGTCATCGAAGGCTAACGGGTCGAACCGCACCTGGACCTTGGCTAGACGGACCCCAGCCTCCTCCACCCTTGGTCCTCTCAGTGCGGGGGTTCGAGTCCACGAAGACCGACGGTAGTCTCCTCTATTGGTTCCGGTTCCCGGGGGACCGGTGAGTGTGTGAGTACGTGTGTCCGTGTTCTGGATCCGGACCACCTTTGGCCAGTCTCACCGAGTCGGATGAGGGATTCCTCACCCATTCGGTTCCAGAAGAGGGAGTCCCTCTTCCATCACCACTACCCCCTCGAGAGGGAATGGAGGGGAAGAGCCAGGTGAAAGGTTTGTACAACTTCTCGTCCCCCGGACATCGACAACGATCACAAAATTCATCCGTACATAGTGGACGTCTCTGTCGTCTTCAACCCACAGTTCTCGTTCTCCGTACACCTGGTTGGAGGAGAGCATGGGGTCAGGGTCCCGAGAGGAGTCCCAGACCTCTGTCACTCTCTTCCGGGTCCCACTCCCTGGGGAGACCCGTGGACCTCCCGTCTGTCCGTCTCCTTGTCACGGGTGACGATCGGACCGAGGCGACACCCCGGGCCGGGTGGAACATGAGTCCGCAGAGACCCAGGTCGTCGACCTCGACCGTGAACTCCTCGACCATAAGAGCCAGGTCACCCACGCCGTGGAGGAGGTGAAAGAAACAGAGGAGCCCCCACCGGACGTCCCAGACCCGGTCGAGCTACAGGCGGTCCTGGATTCCACTACCCGTGACCGTCGACCCGACAGGGGAACTGGGAGGGCGGGGGAGGGTAGACTGATCCCGACACCGAGGGGTGGACACATAGGTGGATGAGTCGACGTGGGGTAGATAGACGGACCGAAAGGGGAGGAGACAGGAAACCGGACGAGCAGTGTCAGGTAGAGAGACAGGGGGTAGAGGGAACGGGGCAGACAGACGAAACACTGGACGGTCGGGAGTGGTCGTTGTACAGGAAGAACCGGACGTCTTCGAGCCCCCTCAACTACCCGCCCCCGGCCGACGCCGACTTCAACACCCCTTACTGCCACATCTTCACCCTCCTGTCGAGGAGGTCCGACACGGGTGACAGACGCCCCCGAAAGTTCCGGCGGAGGTGACGGAGGTTCCGGAGCTTTGGGGCCCGCTAGACGACGAACGAGTCGAAGGGGTCCCCGTAGAAGAAGTGTAGACCCCCCTACCCCTCGCACTCCTCTGGTGGGGCGTCGGAACGGTGGGGGTCCGGGGACGATGGGACGGGCGGGGGTTGAGGAGTGGGTCCAGGTACTCGCGGTACCGTAAGACCTTGTACAGGAACGACTTCTACAACCACTACTCGAAGACACACCGACGCAGGTTCCTCGTCCCGGCGTGGGCGACTTGGTGTCGGGAGTGACCCGGAGGCAGGCGGATCCCCATCTCCTGCGTGTACCCGTCCTCATCGACCCGACCCGTGGACGTCGGTCTCGTCCAGCTCCGATGTCTCACTCCGGACAGGACTCCCGCGTGTCGGTTCGTCATCACAGGGGAGAGCCGGGTCCGGGTGGGAAGGAGGGACCGGTGAAGTGGACGTGGTGCCGAAGGACCCGGAGCAGGAGAGAGACGTGAAGCTATTCACATATGAACGGCCCCACCCGGTGTTTCGCCAGGGCGAGACGGGTCGACAAGAACCAGAACAGGGCTTTAAAGAAGAGTTTTAGGAAGAAACGTAGGAGGTCACTGTGCTTCGCCAACTCGAAACTGACCGGGTGGAGAGGGACATTCGCTGTGTCGGTGTCACGGACGGTAGTTACGAACGACCGGAGACAACACGGTCGGACACGGTTCACGAGGACCCGCAGTCTCTACCCCGTCCCGGTGTCAGTCACCGACACCTGAAAGCCGGACGTATTGGACACCCCTGGGAACCCCCGTCCTCCGTACGTGACTCGTCCCTCTCCACCCCTCCTCCACCCGTGTCCTACCCATCCACCGTGAGTGGTGTGTAGGGGTCGCCCAGGTCGTCTTCTTCGTCGGTCGAAGAAGGTCCTCGACCTACTACATCTTGAACAACAACAACGAGGGTTACAACCAAACCAAGTCTCACGTCAGCACCAGAAGTACGTGGACACCGGTCTCCCCCACGTCCCTCCCGTCCGACCGAGTCCGGTGGGGTCCCCATGGACCGACCTGCGACTGTCTTTGGTCTGACGTGACCCCGCAGTCTCTGGTCTGACGTGACCCCGCAGTCCAAGGGACAGACCCTTGGGACGGAATTTACACCATCCCCTTACGGACTCGTCGAGTCCCCGAACGGGACACCAGACTTCTAGTCTGTGACGGACCTAGACGGACTGGACGGACCTAGACTACCCGATATCGGGACGGACTGGAGACCCCAGAGTCCTCTTGTGTCGAAAGAACCCTCGGACCTTGGTGGACCGGTCTCGGTTCCGTCACCCCTCGTCCAGACTCACAGGAACATGGGTCCTCCCTTGTCCGTAACCCTGACCGACCCCTGATGTCGAATGGACCCAAGGTCCCAACGTCGACTCACCTGTACTCCCTAGGTAAGCCCGATACGTGAAGAGACGCCCGCGCCGGAATTCCCGGAGTCGTCACCTTGCTTTTGACAGGAGAAGAAGACGAGGGACAGCGGGAAAGAAGAGTCCTGGGAGTACGACGTGAACCTCGAACGCGAAACCTCGGTACCGACAAGACACCGTGTCTCCTCAGGGAGTCTGGAGGTGCCGGAAACATGGACTGGACCGACCGTGTCGTGGTTGAACGGGGTGGGACTCAAACGGAAACCATTGGAGGGAGACGGAGGTAAAGGAGGGGAACGGAGGTAAAGGAGGGGAGAGGGTAGTCAAGTCAAGTCAGCGAGTCAGCACAGACTGAGAAACGTTGGGGTACTTAGCGTCGTGCGGTCCGGAGGGACAGGTAGTGGTTGAGGGCCTCAAGTGAGTCTGAGTGCAAGTAGCTCAGTCACTACGGTAGGTCGGTAGAGTAGGAGACAGCAGGGGAAGAGGAGGACGGGGGTTAGGGAGGGTGGTAGTCTCAGAAAAGGTTACTCAGTTGAGAAGGGTACTCCACCGGTTTCATGACCTCGAAGTCGAAATCGTAGTAAGGAAGGTTTCTTTAGGGTCCCGACTAGAGGAAGTCTTACCTGACCAACCTAGAGGAACGTCAGGTTCCCTGAGAGTTCTCAGAAGAGGTTGTGGTGTCAAGTTTTCGTAGTTAAGAAGCCGTGAGTCGAAGAAGTGTCAGGTCAAGAGTGTAGGCATGTACTGGTGACCTTTTTGGTATCGGAACTGATCTGCCTGGAATCAGCCGTTTCATTACAGAGACGAAAACTTATACGGTAGATCCAACCAGTATTGAAAAGAAGGTTCCTGATTCGCAGAAAATTAAAGTACCGACGTTAGTGTTAGACGTCACTAAAACCTCGGGGTTTTTTATTTCAGACTGTGACAAAGGTGTCAAAGGGGTAGATAAAGGGTACTTCACTACCCTGGTCTACGGTACTAGAAGCAAAAGACTTACAACTCGAAATTCGGTTGAAAAAGTGGGAGGAGAAAGTGAAAGTAATTCTCCGAAAAATCAAGGAGAAGTGAAAGACGGTATTCCCACCACAGTAGACGTATAGACTCCAATAACTATAAAGAGGACCGTTAGAACTAAGGTCGAACACAAAGAAGGTCGGGACACAAAGAGTACTACATGAGACGTATCTTCAATTTATTCATCCCACTGTTATATGTCGGAGATGCATGAGGAAAAGGATAAACCTTGGTCAGACAACAAGGTACAGGTCAAGATTGACAACGAAGGACTGGACGTATGTCTAAAGAGTTCTCCGTCCAGTCCACCAGACCATAAGGGTAGAGAAAGTCTTAACAGGTGTCAAATAACACTAGGTGTGTCAGTTTCCGAAATCGTATCAGTTCTTTCGTCTTTATCTACAAAAAGACCTTGAGAGAACGAAAAAGGTACTAGGTCGTCTACAACCGTTAAACTAGAGACCAAGGAGACGGAAAAGATTTTGGTCGAACTTGTAATCCTTAAAGTACCAAGTACATAACGACTTCGGACCGAACCTCTTAAAACTCGTAATGAAATGATCGTACACTCTACTCACGTTAACACACCATCAAACTCGTAAGAAACCGTAACGGAAAGAAACCCTAACCTTACTTTTGACTGGAAAAGGTCAGGACACCGGTGACGACTCAAAAGGTTTAAACGACCGTATGACTCATGTCGTGAAAGTGTCGTAGTAGGAAGTCCTAAACTTTATCGAGTTGACCTTAAGGTAATGGAAGTGATCGAAACAAACATCACTACGATTCCGGGTGAACTGAAGTGTAAGGTCCTACAGACGGAGATCTACTCACTAGTGTGGTAGCACTAATAGACCCAGTACTTCTAGAAAAAACATGTCAAGAAGACACATAAGAACGGTGGAGAAGAATTATAGAAGACGAAGACAATCCAGGTATGATAAAGACAGGAAATAGCTCGGGTAGAAACGTACTTTACAAGGGAACGACGACGACGACGATTCAGCAAAGTCAGCACAGGCTGAGACACGCTGGGGTATCTGCCGTCGGGTGGTCCGAGGGGACAGGGACCCTCAGAGGTCTGTTCTTGTGACCTCACCCAACGGTAAAGGAAGAGGTTACGTACTTTCACTTTTCACTTTCACTTTAACGAGTCAGTACAGGCTGAGAATCGCTAGGGTACCTGACGTCGGGTGGTCCGAAGAGGTAGGTACCCTAAAAGGTCCGTTCATGAGAAAGGTCCGTTCTCATGACCTCACCCCACGGTAACGGAAGGGAACCATAGAGATTAAAAGAACTTCTCTAGAGATCAGAAAGGGTAAAACAAGAAAAGCAGATAAAGAAACGTAACTAGTGACTTCTTCCGAAAGAATAGAGAAGAACGATAAGAAACCTTGAGACGTAAGTCTACGAATATAGAAAGGAAAAGAGGAACCAAAAAGTGGAGAGAAGAAAAGTGTCGATAAACATTCCGGAGGCGTCTGTCGGTAAAACGAAAAAACGTAAAGAAAAGGTACCCCTACCAGAACTAGAGACACAAGACATGTTACAGTGCTTGGAGTAAGGTATCAAGTAGTTCGGGTCTAGAGACGTGGGGCCTGTCTGGGGAAAGAGATCAGTGACCCCGGTCCGGGCCGGAGACTTGTTAAAAGGGTCAAACCAATTCCTTCTCCCCGAGAGGTGGGAGGGATCGAGAGGACACACATGACTCCACCTTCCCTTTCACTTTCCTTTTAGAGGGGGGAGGGTGAAGACCCGAGGAGGAGTGTCTCGTGAGAGACAAGGAGGGGAGAGAGTCGACTGAACCTGGACCGTACCAACGACCCGACTCAGTGGGGTCGATACCTCCTCTCTCCCGTCGCCGAGGGCCCCCGTCGTGAGGACTCCGGTCGAGATAGAGAGGTCTCGAACTCTGGGTCATCGTGTCTTTGAGAAGGGTAGTCTGAGTTCTGAAGACCCTACGGTCAGGTCCAAGATCTGGTCACCGTGACTTGACGGTCTCCCATTTTCGGTCAGTGTGGGTGGGACGGGACGGAACGGGACACCTCCCGACACCCGTCCCGGTATCCCGTGAGTGGATTCTCTTCACGCCTGGACCCTCTGCACCACCGGTGGCCCAGATGGAGGGTCCGTCAGTCAAGATTGTTGGGAGACATTCGGAATCCCCTCGTCCCTACTTGACCCACACCTATCCAAAGGGCAATAAACCAGTGGTCGGACTACTCAGTCTCCGACCCGTCCAGCTCGGCCCCGTCGGACAGGGTACCTACCCACCTGTGAACTAGACCTGTGTCGATTCCGGGTCCCCTGACTGCGTGGGAATCGCCACGTGTAGAGCGGACTCCGTACGTTATGCACAGGTGGCCAAACAGTTCACTGGAACCGGCGTCCACGTCCGTAACGGACGGAGAGGGTCCCTGACGGACCGAGGGAGAGGGGCCCAATGATCCCTCAGTCTGAGAGTGGGACCAGGGGCGGGGACTGCCCCTCCTCAGTGCCAGGTCCCTTTCCTTGGGACGTAGAGACAGCGGGGGGTCGCAGGTTCCCCGCGTTTGTGTCTCTTCCGCAGCCTCAGGCTGGGGAGAAGGCTGCAGGCAGTCGCCGCCCCGCGTACGCGGTGTCAGTAACCGGCCTTCGCGGCCCTTCTCCGAACGAAGGAAATGGCAGACTCGGTCCCGCGCCCTCGGATATCCTCGAAATCCTCCGCCCCGGTGTCCGTAAATGGGATACCCTCGAACCCCCGCTCCGTCTTGGATAGGTTCCTGGGTTATCTCGACACCCTCCGCCCTGGATATCCCGCCACCCTCGGATAGTGTCGCCCCTCAGACCACCCTGACGGTCCCAAATCGGCGGTGCACTCAAGAGGCCACGACGCCGTTGTGCGTGGTACCTGTCGTACAACCGCTGTCCCCGCCGAGCATTCTCCCCTTTCGGCCGGAGTCCCCGGCCCCGACCACGCCCCCGGCCGTTCGCCGCCGCTTTCCACTCGTACCGCGAAACCGTCCGCCCCCAGATAGGGAGGATAACCCTGGTGGGATTAGGGTAGGCCCCCAGAGCGGGGGCCCTGGGCCCAACCTCAGTCGAAGCAGGGAAAGAGGCACGCAGTTTAGGACTTTTCGGAAAGTGAACTCGGTCCCCGGTGACGGAAAGGGTCACCGAGAGCTCCCTGGGATTCCCTGAGAACCAGTCTCGGGCTCACCAGCCCTGGGGACTGGTTTTTGCATAATACATTAAGGGTCCCGCTGAGGAGACCCCTGTTCCAGTTCAGGTTCCCACCGCCGTTCTACTTACTCCTCTAGAGCTCGCTGAGCCTCTCACTCTCCACTCGAGAAAAAAAGGTGGATCACCTTTCCTTGGGACCTTGGGTACCACATACCTTCCTTAGGAGTCAACTTCCCCACGATCTTGACCCGGTCTTGGGTCCTAGAGTCCAGAATTGAGAAAGGAGGTGAAAGACTGGGACTCTTGACAGTAAAGGAAGAGACGTCCCAGAGACACACCCCTCCTGGGGGTCAGGGTTACCCTCCGGACGACTGGGAAGGACCGACCACTGTCCCTCGACTTGAGGTCCGTTCCCCTCCTACGTTCTTTACGAGCAATCAAGAAGTGTTAAAGTCAATGCCTCTCACAGTCCGTGATCAAAGTAACAAAACTCTTGTCTCTATTCGTCCGTCCACTTCTGTCTCACACAACACTACCCTCCGCGTAGAATCTCGACACACAACACCTTTGTCTCTTGCCCTCAAATTTATCCCGAACCTCTCTAGTCCTCCCGAAGGAATACCTCTCCATCCCTTCCGTAAGTCCCTAGTCTCTTTTCAGATCCCCAATTTGCCCGGTCTACCTTCTACCTCTCCCACCTTCCCGTCCACCACGCACGTAGGTCTAACACTTCCCGAAACACATGGAGGAAGTAAGGAGTCCACTACCCCCACCTTGTATGACGCCTCAAGTTTCCCCCGATTCGTTCCACAGTTCGGACTGGAACACCTTGCCTTCGACAGTGTGGTCCTTTAGGACCACGGAAGGAAGTGTCAACCGAAATCTCCTGAAAGGACCGCCAGGTCACCGATTCTTAGGTGGACGGTTATACCCAAGTTAGGGACCAGACCCTTCTAATGTGTACGGTGTCCCGTTGGTACGTGGTGTCGATCTCTTATCACGGGCGAATGGTGTTCATCTTTTTCGGGCCCGTGTCGTTGTTTCTGGATCGTCTCGGTTGTTTATTTATTTATGTTTACAATTTAACAATAAAAAAATTTCAACCGAAATCTTTAGGACGGAGATTTATAACTCATGCACAACCAGAATTGGACGAACGTCTTCCTGAAATACATGAAAAACATCAGGACTCCAATGACGCCCACTCACACACGGTCCGGGACACACTTTGTGAAAAATTTATAAAAATTTTACACAACACCTTACATAATCGACGTCTTCTCAATTACTTTACATTAACACGGTATCTGTCATTACTACTTTACTACCTGGAGACACGTGGGTGGTCTTGATCTGGACACGTCTTTGCACCTTCTGGGTCGACGGTAAGGACTCAATTATCAAAGAAACCAAAGGAAGGAAGGAAAAATAGAGAGAGAGAAAAAAAAAGAAAAGACTAAGTCCACATTAAATGTGTGTCACTATAAACAAAGGATCACATGGAAAGACACTCAACATTGTCTGAGTATATTTGACGGTGGTGATACTTCTATATCTTCCCAAAATGGTGGGAGGTTTTAAGGGGGACCGAGGAAACATCAGTCAAGGAGAGAGAGAGAGAGAGGGAACCATTGACGATAGGGATCTTAAAACGGAAAAGGTCTTACAATATACCTACCTTAATATTACCACATACGAAGAGAACTAAAAGAAATCTCAAGACAGAGGATACACACTTGTGATTTGTTTTTAAATAAGCAAACTCATTTGACTCACCTTCACATCAGGAACCAATATACTCCCTTCCCGTCGTTGAGACAGCCGACTTCTGAACGAACCACGACCCATGATTGACCAGAGTTCTCGTACTCCGGAACCGAAGGAACTCTTAAAGGTTACAGGGAAGACCCCTTCGACACCCGTTCCAGTACCTACTCAGAACCTTTGTCAACCCCATGGACTGTCCCTGATCTATAGACGTCCGTGCACCAGTCTCCCTTGTCCGCCGGGACCCGAAAGACGAAGACTCAAGGGCACTGGATGGAGGTCGAGGGTCCTCGTTCAGTCACATCCTGAGAAGAATTCACTCCCCACACCTCCCCTTTAGTTCTAGAAGTGTTCCAGGTCGGTCTGGGTCAATTCGAAGTGGACCTTAGGGTAGGAGTCCCATCTCCTACCCCGAAGCCGTCACTCCTACCCCGCCACTGTCAGGGTTATGCAGACGGAGAACCAAGGAGTGCAGTCTAGGCCCAACCGCCGAGGGAACACAGACCCCCACCAACAACAAAACTCTAGATAGAAAAGGTGAAAGGTACAACCAAGAAGACAAAGGACAGAGGGTACGGACCGAGTCCTTCATTTCTTAGTCGGACATTACGTCCTCTGGGTCCAAGATAGGGACCCAGCCTTTCGAGGGGACCTCTTCCCTTACCGTCGGGTGAAGTCATAAGAAGTCATAAGGGTCGGGTGAAACCATAGGGAAGTCTTCCCTTACCGTTGGGTGAGAGTCATAAGTGCCTCTTACGACACTTGTCTCCTCGGACCCCCCGATGTCAGGCACTCCAACGTTTCTCAGCTCGTACTGACTCGTTGATTGTGAAGGTGTGGACGGGGTAAGAATGCAGTCAGAAGCCCTTCGTGTGGGAGGTAGGAATTTTCCTCCTCTTCCCCGGTCAAGACGCCGTGGAACATGGGGACTTTTATAGAAGTGAGTAGTACCTACCAAGTTGAACCGCGGTAGGGTCACGACTCGTAAAATGAGGCTTAAAACACACACGTCAAGGAAACACAGGACGAGACTCCCTACAGACCTCAGTAAAACTAAGAACTGGGAAACTTGTACTAGACTAAAAAGACCCTGGATATCTTGGAAGAGAAAGGGAGGTCTCAACTCTCTGAAGTGTCAACACAGAAACCCAAACCCCAGACAAAAGTGGGAATACAACCAGGGACCTACCCGGGAAAGTCAAACCATTCAGTGGAGAAAAAAAAAGTCAAAAGACACACACACCAGTGACCGATACTCCCGACCGTCCCTACCTCCACCAGTTCACCGTCCCTTTCGTCACTCCCCGTCTCAGGATTACCGGTCTCCTCACCCGGCTTGGAGGAGTTTGGGTCCGGTGAGGACGGGTGTCAGATCGCGGGTCCTCCTGACTCCTCCTCCTCCTCCTCCTCCTCGACCTCCTCTGGCGTGTCCTCTTCTTCGACGCGAACCGGTTCCAGATGGACCTCGTCGAGTCCGTCGTTCCACTCGGGCACCCGACCCGTCCACTCCCTGTGCCGGACACGGGGGACCACCCACTGACTACGTCCATGGACCACCCGTCGACCCCGACGTCCACGACCGACGGGATACGTTCCCACGAGACTACCTGGAGGGACCCGCCCGGTCCGAAGTACCCCGAAATCTGACTAGACGATTCGTTTCGATCTCCCACCCGTCCTCCTCTAGTAGGTCGGGAGGGACGGGGTGGGGGGGTGGGTGGGGGGGCGGGGGGTGACGGAAACGGGTTCCACCGGCCTTGAAGGTACCCTGTGTCGGGTTCACAAGTCCCGGATCCTGACTCCGCCGTCCAACCCTGTCCTTCCCTCTTCACCCCAGAACCGGACCCAAATGAACCCGAGAAGACAGGAGGTGTCTCCTCCTCTTCCGACTCCGGGCGCTTAAACTCCTCCTGGTCCACCGTCCCTCCGACTTCCTCCTACACCACTCACACCTCCCTCTCCCCACCGTCCCTTCCCTACCCTAAACAGACGAAGACCCTAGAGTAAGGAAACGAGAGGTGTGTCGAGCTCGTCTCCCCGTCCGACGTCTTCAGTCACCGTTTCCTCCACTCACCCGTTCCGTGAAACCACAGTCTAACCTCCCTTCGTGGACCCCGTCACCCGTTTACCGGGTTGACCCCTGAGTCCGACACCCCAGAAGCGACACTTTGCATCACCCGTGGACCGGTCTGTCCTAGTCAGGAACGTTGGAACCCAAACCGAAAGGAAGAACCGTCGCACCACCCTTTCCCACCGTACACACACACACACAGACACATCTCCCCCCGGAAGGACGGGGGTCAACGTCACTGGGTCGGGGACGGACGGATCTAGGTCCGGGGTCTGGGCCGACTGTAAGCTTAGAATGCCCCGGTGGTCGACAGATAGTGCACAGACCAACAGTGGGGACTGCTGGACCGGTAGAAAAGACGACGGTTTCTGACGTGGTAATAATTCACACTCACTCACGGACCCACCCCCGTGTCGGGGCTCCCTAGCAGACCCTCCCGACCAGACCCCTCCTCCCTTATTCGTCCCTTCTGCCTCCGGACTACCCCTTTCGAAGACCTCCGTCCAAACGAGGCTCTCCACAAAAGACCCACTGCCACCTTCACAGACGGGTCCTCACCCCGAAACACTCGAGGGACAGTGACAGTAGTCTCTACTACCTCCTCTCCGCTCGACCACTAAATTGTCCTGACTACGACGTCCACCCGTCAACCTGGTCTCCTACGAACTCCGAGACGTGTCGGGACCCTAACTCAAGGACCAGGAGGACCCAAGGGTCGGAAACGGACGACTCCCGACCGGAGGAGGTGGGTTCATCATCGTCCTTCTCGAGCGTGGTAGTCGGGGTTCGTGAAATGACAGGGAAGAGAAGGCCCGAAGGACCGACGGCAACCCCTAATGACCGTGGTGAACTGTCTACCCCTTTGACTCCACTAAACAGGTCCCCGAGGGTCACCGACTCGGTCCAGAAGACTGGACTCCGGTCCTGAAAGGTGCCAGGGTACCCCGGGAACTCCCCCGATGGTCTACGGATGGGGTCAGGATCGTCGTAGACAGAAGGGGAACCACGGTCCCTCGCACCTCTCACCTGCCTTTGAAGTACACTAGGGAGCTCGGTTCTTCCCGCGGCTCCCCGTTGGGGGGCCGGTGTCGTGGGTACAGGAGACGTACCGGTAGAGGAGGCTACCGTTCATGAACCATTCCGACGCAACCGGGGTCCCCTCCGCCCACTCTCCACACCCGTGTGTCACCCACGGAGACCGGTACCAGGAACAGGGGTATCCGAAGTCCGCTGGCGTCGTTCGAGTAAGAGTAAACCCTCCGGGTCTCGACGGTCGTGGACATGTGGAAGTGTCCAGTGGCCCTACGACACAGCCATTCCTCGACCCGGAGGAAATCACCTGTAAGGAGTTCGTGGACTCACCCGGTCCGAACCACGACCCGAGGTCCCTTACCGCACTTACTCCGTCTCCCACGAGTAGTATCTCGTGCAACCACATATCCTGTCTTTGTCCCCTTCGCTACCCCTTCTCGACCCCCTCTAACTCCGCTCGAACGGATCCCTCCTCCGGCGGAGGCTCCTCAGACATGGACGAACTGTTCCCGTTCTCTCACACGGAGACCGAGGTGCATCTCGGGGTGTCTCGCGAGAACTCCCCCCGAGGGACACGGTGCACTGTACGAAAAGTCTGCAGGAGGGACCCGGACTGGAGACAGAAGGACGACGTCGAGTCCAGGGGAAGAAGGGAGAAAGGTACTTGGGGGTCCCCGACCGCAAGGCGTCTCCGTGGGTGGTCGAGATGTCGTGCAGGGTGCTGGCAAGACACTTCCACACCTTACACCGTCTCTTGAGGATGCACCTCTGCGACACTCACACGGGCCCCCCTCCCGTATGTGTGCACACACAGGTCCAAGTGCCCACTGGAGCAGGAGGCAGACAGGGGGCGAGGTCGAAGCCCGTGGTCCTGCGGCACCGGCGCGACCTACGAGAGTCGTCCCTCACGACGCACTGGCGGCCCCCGGCCCTGCCCTGGCACGCGCACACCTTCTAGGGGCTCCTTTGGGTCGAACAGAAGACGCCGGTGGTCATTCCGCCGGACGACACGGGTCGCAACCCCCGCCGCACCCGCCCCCCCCTCCGACCCGGTACGGGGAGTGCCGATGAAAGAGTCCCCGAGGTAGCTGTCGCAGGTCGAGTAGTTGCTCCTCGTGTACCACAGTCCGCGTCTACTACCCATTCTCGACGGAGGACGGGGACGGGGCCGAACGACGTCTCTTTTAGGCGAAGGCCTCGACCTCGTCGGTGAAAGGCATCCACCCCTGTAACTCCGTCTCGCGCGTCCAGCGGGACAGACGGAGCTCACCGACCACACATGAACCAGGGAAGGACGGTACACCGGAGACGGGACGGGGACTGGAGAGTGGGACGAGGGACAGGTGTCGAGACACCGGGACACCCCGGAGAGGTTCTTCGCCGGTGAACGGGACGTCGCACTCCGGGTGCCCGACGCCCCCCTCGGCCCGAACCTCGTCGGGAAGACCCACAGCAGTCACCGTCGGGACGAGTTGTGTCTGGAACACCGGTGTCCACCCGAGGGACACACCGTCCCTCCCCCGTAGGGGAGGACCCTGTCCCACCCGTAGGGGAGGACCCAACTCCGCACACAGGGGAGGACCCTACCCCAGCGTAGGGGAGGACCCTGTCCCACCCGTAGGGGAGGACCCTATCCCCCCGTAGGGGAGGTCCCTATCCCCCCATAGGGGAGGACCCATCCCACCCATAGGGGAGGACCCATCCCCCCGTAGGGGAGGACCCTATCCCCCCGTAGGGGAGGGCCCATCCCCCCCGTAGGGGAGGACCCTACCCCCCCGTAGGGGAGGACTCTATCCCCCGCGTAGGGTCCCATCCCACGACTCCCCGAACGAGTGACAGAGGGACAGAGGGTCCGAGGGTGTTGTTAAGACACGCCGAGACCGTTACACCTCTCCCGAAGGCCGTCGAACTGGAAGAGATGCTGTAGGGGGACCACTCACCCCGAACTTATGGTCGGACAGAAATGGTGAGAGGGTTTCGGGGAATGGTCAGAAAAGGACGGTCTTCCCACCAAGGAGTCCCGTCCCGGTCGACACTGAAGGGAAACATCGGGGTCGAGGATGTCCCGGATGTCTTTGAGAGGGAAGAAGGAGAGGGAAGAGGCGGAGGTGAGGGGAGGATTTCCTCAGGGTCCGGGACAGGACCCATGACCCCATCACACGCGTCTCGTGTCTGCCGGACCGGGACACTACCCAAGACGTACTGACCACGGCCCGACTTACGGTCCGATCGCACACCTGAATCCCGTCGGATCCCGTCTCACCGTCAAGTCCCGAACCAGTACCTCAGAGGACTCGGTCCTAGGTCCGGCCTGAACCACGTGTCACAGAGGGATTAGGGGTGTTTGAGAGACGTTCCGGACGCTATATGAAAGGGGTAGAGTGTCTACACCTCCGAATCCGGGTCCGCCGTCTCCCGTCTCGTCCCACCCGGAAATCGACACTACGACCCCGACACCACGTCCCAGAGAAGAGTATAGAGTGATGCAACAGGAAGGGAGAGGAGTCCACCCGAAACAGTTATCGGAGTTCAAGAGGTCACGACCCCTGAAGGACCACCGACCCCACCCCGTCCTCGTGTCCATACTCCGTACGGAGCCCCCCTCTCCCTCCCTGTCCACCGTGACCGACCCACCCTTCTCTCCACCTGTGACGTCCCCCGACCCGGACCGGAGTCGCCGTGGAGAGGGAGGGCGTCCGAACCGGCCACCACCGCCTAGTTTCTCCGGGCCTTGAGACAGACGTAGTAGGGAGAGGCGTCCCGGGGGTCTGGGGGCCGGCGACCGAGGACTGTGAGTGTAGGGGAAATAAATTCAAGAGGGGTTCAGTGGGGGACGAAAGAAACATAATTTTCAGAAGGGAAAACCCGGAACAGAGGAGGTCGAAGAACCCACCCCTCCCGTCTCTACCGAATCATTTCCGGATCCCCGAAATCGGAAAGGTCCCTTAAACTCCTACCCCGGGAGTCGACCGAAGACCGAGGACCTGGGACTCACAGGAGACACTGGAGTAATCCGGTTGAAGGATGGGGGACGAGACGCGACTAACCCCAGCCTTCGACGACTGGGGAGCCGATTCTTCGACACCGACAGGTCACACACATTTCCGGACCGACACCCCAGACTCCTGACTTTCCTTCTATCAGTCCCGCGAAGGGACCACCAAGTCACCATTTCTTAGGCGGACGGTTAACGTTCTCTGCCCAAGTCAGGGGTCAGGCCCTTCTAGGGTGCACGACGTCTCGTCGACTCGGACGCGCACGCACGCACGAATCAGCGACGTCAGCACAGGCTGAGAGACGTCAGCACACCTGGTACCGGACGGTCCGGGGAGACAGGTACCCTAAAAGGTTCGTTCTTAGGACCTCACCCAACGGTAAAGGAAGAGGTCGGACACATGGAGTCGACAACTCGGACACCAGACCTCAGACCCTTGGCGTTGACGACTGCGGACGAGTGGGCTCTCGGACACGAGGTGTTCTCTTCGGTCACGTCCCTTCCCGGACTCGTGGCGTCGACCTCTCGTCGGGGACGAACCGCGTCGGTCTCTTTTCGGGTGTGTCATTGCTTCTGCGTCGTGCCGGCTTTCCTTTACCTTTAATTTCACAACGGGGTTGCCTGGCAGTACCTGCACAAGGATGTTCAGTCCGACTAGCCGGGGTGGGTCCTTCGAAATCCTCGGTCTGACGGGAACCCCACCCCCAGCCCGACCTCCACCCTGGGACGTAACGAGTGACGAACCCCTGTTCCCAGTCTCCACCCTTATCGAGACGGGAACCAGGTCCACTGTCGGTCCGACGCACTCAGGACACTCGTGACGGGGACGGTCCATTTGTACAGTTTTCTTACAAGTAAGAGGACTAAAGTGACCCATTAAGTCGAGGACGGTACCCCACCTCGTTTCTCGACCTCTCGATCGTCCCGTCACTTCGGCGGAGAGGAGACCTTTGAGTCACCTTTTACCCTTACAATTCCTAAGACGGTATGGAAAGGAGATTACGGAACTCAAGTTGTCGACTCGGACACCAAGAGTTCGTCGTCTCCGAAAGGGGACCGGTGGGGGTCCGGAGGGGGAACCTGTCTCGACGAGGAAAGTAAGAGAACCCCGGACTTCCCAGTCCAAGTCTGGTTTAGGGACTTTTAGAACAATCCTAGTCTCCTACAATTATCTTAAGTGAGGGATACAGGGACGGAATTTAACTCGAATTGCTACCCTATGTGTATGGAAGACTTGTTATAACGTTCATTATACCTCTACGGGGAATTAGGTGTTTGGGGAAAAGGTAATCGTGTAACGGTCCCTCTTGCTTTTATTTACGGGAACCTTAACTTTGACCTTTATTAGGGAGGATACCGAAGATAAGAACCGGAACCAGTCGACTCTGAGACATCAATCCGAGAGGGAGAGAAAGAGGGAGTGAGGGAAGGAAGGTCCGTTACCCTTCGGTACTCTCCCAACTTTCGTTTTTGCATTTTACTCGACCAAGTGTCATTTCTCTTTTATGTTGACCGACGACACACCCCTTAATTAATCATCTCGAAACCCCCTTCCTTCCCACCGGTGAATCCTTCGATATCATTATCGTCCATTCTCCACTACCTCCACACTCTCCCGGGTCGCCGTCCTTGCCCCTCTGTCCCGACACAAACCCTACACAAACCTCTTCAGTCGTCTGGAACAACTACACAACTAACACGTTGTATCGTCAGTCACCACTGTAAATGCTTCTACTCCTTCTGGGTCCCCTTTCGTCCTAGCTCCTCCTCCTACCTCTGAAGTCAGACGTCACAGGCCATCTACGTCCCTTCGACTCGTCCGTCACTCGAGTGACGAGACAAAATATTGTTTATGCTTCGGTACACTGAACCCACGACGTGATACGAAGGGTGGCGGGTGAGGTTACCCGAGTTCTCTCCACTCGGTGACATCTATGAGAATCGAGACAAACATCGAGACTTGGTCCGTTTTCTGTGGTCCACCCCGGGAAGGACCGAGACGGACAAAGACAGGAGACGTCTGGGTGGTCCAGTAGTACTCCGGGACCCTGAAGGAGTCTAGTGTCGGGGTCCCAGTGACTTCACACGCAAAGAGTAAGGATTTTGTGTCCATTCGTCGAACTGGCTTCCCACCCCTCCCCGACTTTCTTGTCGTCCATCCCCAACGACGACGACGACGATTCAGCGAAATCAGCACAGGTTGAGACACGTTGGGGTACCTGATGTCGGATGGTCTGAGGAGGTAGGTACCCTAAAAGGTCCCTTCTCATGAACACACCCCACGATAACGGAAGAGGCGTCCATCCCGAATTTTGAATGGTTTGCCTACGTCTAGGGTGATTGGTGAAGTGTCCAAGGTAGTCCTTCGGACGGGTACAGTGACTCCTACGGAGTGGAGGCCTAGGGGGTTTACCGGATGTCCGTGGGGGTCAGATGGGTTTTTTTATGTCCTTATTCCTTTAACACGTACATAGACACTTATATGATTTTTTGGTAGCTTATGTCTGAAGGGACCACTAGGTCACCAATTCTTAGGCGGAAAGTCAGAAAAGAGGTAGGATAGAGTACAAGCCAACTCAAACGAGGAACGTCAGAAGAGTGTTCTGAACGTCCTAGTTCACTAAGGACCGGTCCTTTGTTTTTGCCTTAGTAGGATAAGGGATCACCTAAACTTACTTTTGACCATTATTTTAGTCCGTTTCGAGGTTCTCTCCTGCGACCTCTTCTAGGTTCGACCCCTATGTTCATCAGAGTGTATACTTCACCGTTTGTAAATACGACACAGTTCTAGTGCGTGTAGAATCTTGTAGTGGTGACAGACTTGTCGAGTGCTCATAAAATACCCTCGTTACCTTACAAACCGATCCCCACAAAGGAGTGATCCCTAGGCAAACGAGTCATTATTCATACACTTTGTAATTTTTTTTTTTTCTTTTCTTTTCTTAGATGGAAGGTTACGTCCCCTACACCCAGACTAGGGACCAGTCCCTTGTTTCTAGGGCGTACGCCACCCCGTTATTCGGGTGTTGTGTCGATGGCTCGACCACTCGGTGTTGACCTCTCTTCGGGGTACGGTGTTGTTTCAAGGGCACACGGTGTTTCTGAGCTGCGTCTGTTTGGTAATTTTTCTATTTTTGGGTGGCTTGGTTCATGAAATTCCCCTACTTGACATCTCGTAGACGTAATAATATGTAAGATTGTTTCGACAATTGTTTATTTTTAATTCTCGTGTGGACTTTACCTTTCTAAGTTCCCAATATCATATGTCTCTAGTTGACACACTCGTCAACACTTTAAGAACTATGGCTTAACGTTTCAACTTCCTCTATGTAAATAGATTAAAGTTCTGAATAACAGAACTTTTTGATATTTCAATGTCATTAGTCCTGTCCATTCTTACATTCTTCTCTGTCTGTCTGTCTAGTTACTATGTCTTATCTCTTCGGTCTTTATCTGAGTGTAAATGTGTCAGATAACTAAAAAAATACATGGTTCGATTCAGATACGTCCTTCCTTTACATAAGTTACCTTGTCTTTTGAACTGGGCATAGATTGTGTCGGTTTTTATTTAATTAAGTTCTACCTAGTATCTGGATTTGTTTTTGATTTCGTTTCGAATAGGTTTCGAAGACCTTCTTTTGGGTACTCTTTATAAAACACTGGGACCTCAACTGTTTCTAAAGAATCCCGTCTCTTTCGTGAGTCATATTTTATGACTATCTTCACCTGAAGTAGGTCTAATTTTGGTAGACAAGTACTTCTCTGTCGTGAATTTCAGTGTGTGCCCCTTTTTCTTGTACATGTTATGTCCATAGACTGTTTCCCGAGTGTAGGTCTCATATCCTTGAAGATACTGAGTCACTACTTCTGTTTGTCGGGTTATGTTCACCTCATTTACGAATTTGGTTATGAAGTATTTTCTTCTATTTGTTTACCGGTGATTTGTGCACGAGGAGCATCGACCTGGGGACTCGTAGACTCCTCGCTCCCCTCTTTAATTTTCAGGGACGTGAGGTCCCCGTGTCCGTCCCAACGTGTCTACCTCGGGGCCATTGCTCCCCCGACTCAGGGTCCCACCTCCCTCTGAGCTCGTCCTCTCCGGTCCCGCGCCCGACAACCACTTACCCCACTGGGATCGCCGTCCCTCCTATGACCACCAAACTTACGGTGGTCCTGACTGAGTGAATTAGGTCACCCGTCCCTCCTCGACGGGGTCCCCGGTTCCTCGCCTCCCCCTGTGATAAGTTCGTTCCCCGGACCCCGCTCGCACTCCCCCCACTCGAAGGAAGAGGTCGGGGGTAGAAGAGATAGTAAGAAGAGGTAATCGAAACGCGTCACCGTCATAGCATCGGTTACTCCAAATAGACTCCACGCTAATAACGATTAACTTTTGAAAAGTAAGAAGAGGTGGAGATGGTCTTCAGGATTCCTCTGGAGAAGTCCCCTCTCGCCTTTCTTCTCTTCTTTCCTCCCCCAGACACTCCCACAGTTACCCTAGTTGGGGGACTTATACGAGGGTCGGGGTCTCGGACTCCCCCTTCCTTTCTTCCAGACGACCAGGACTCGCCGGAGTGTCCCAAGACGACATAACACACTTACCCAGTCGTTAAGTTGAGAAGAGAGGATTCCATTAGTGACCATCGACAAACACACGTATGGAAAGAGGGAGAAATAGACGGAAGTATCGACGACGACGACGCAGTGAAGTCAGCACAGCCTGAGACACACTGGGGTGTCTGCCGTCGGGTGGTCCGAGACGGTAGGGACCCTAAAAGGTCCGTTCTTGTGACCTCACCCAACGGTAAAGGAAGCGGAAACATCGTATATACATATTAATATGTAGAACCAAAAAAATGACAGGGTAGGTCACTATCAAAATATAGAGTAGATTACCCTAGTATTACTATAAGTCGAAAAAAGTGAATGTTTATGTAGAACCTATGTGAAAGAGTAGTCATGTATATCTATTTTAATAAAGAGTTGTCAATACAATATCCGATATCATATTTGCCTGATATTTGGTGATCTAGTTACGGGTTAAAATGGTTGACCCCTACAGTGGTTACTGACAGGAATATGTGGAAATATAGCCACCCGGTGAGAAAGGTCACAGAACGAAAACCGGTAAAGGTCGTCTTCTCTTGCCTGTGGTGACAACGGAGAAGGGACCTGCCCCGAGCTGAGAACCCTCGGTAGGACCACGAACGCAGTATTGACGGGAATACTGTAGTGTCCAGACGGGGACTGAGAAAAGAGGGTACGGTACTGATCTCCTTGTGTCTGGACTCCCCTAAACTTGGTAGATGTGGGTTAGGTACACCTTGGTTACCACTCATACTGTCTCCGACTGTGTGATCCGTAAAACCCCTACAGGGGTATTTAGAGTCCCACTCTCTTGAGGGGGATTGAAGACTGATGAGACCCTTCGGGACATGTCATGCCGACACACCGAACCAATAACCTCTCTCTCCCTCTCGTCGGAGTGAGAACGGAAAGGAGAGAGACGACTAACGTCCTCTGTCTGGTCGAATTCTGTCAACTACTTTTGCGACTTTTATTCGGAGTCCTCTTATTCCCCGACTACCTCTTTTCAAATGGGAGTCTTGGTAGCGGCTGTAATTTCTTCCGTCTCCATTCTCCTCGGGACTGAACCTACAGAGACCCGAAACACAGGACTACGACACCGATCACAGAAACCATACAAGGTCTCGGTTCCTGTCCTTATTTGAGAAAGAATAGACGGGGGAAAAGGGTGAAAAAATTTTTTTCCGATTTGTTCTCCTACTTCGTCGTTGTTTCCCTCACCTACTACGACTATTCTCTAGTCCTCCTCACACTAGGGGAGTGGGGCTACTGTCCCCGACCTCACGCCTACACCCTCAACCCAAACACCTTACCTTACCGGTTATAAGATGAATCTTCGACCCAAATTAGTTACCACACGTACACACACACACACGTACACACACACACACACGTGTGCACACACGTACACACATGTATGTACGTGCACACACACACGTACGCACACACGCACTCGCATGTGTGTACGTGTGCACACACGCACACACACACGCACACACATACACAGACTCGTACACGCATAGATACAAACGAACGATTAATTCTAAATTTCAAACTTTCAGTTCTCTTCACTTCTACTCCTTCTCTACTCTCCGTCGTAAAATACCCTACCCCCTTTTGAAATTTGTGACACTATAATGTCTCCTTCTCTTTTCCAACACTTAACCTCGACGTTGGTTCGTACCTTCCCGTCCCATCGTCTCCTTCGGTAAAGAGGTCATCTACACACCCCAGACTTCCCTTCTCAGTACCTAGGACCAACCCACCCGTCAGAGTCCACCTGAAACTATTGTACGACTAATACCTTAAGACCGGACTCCAACCGGTTGAACTGGGTACATTATGACCCATCCGTCTTGTTTGTGTACTTTTCTACGAGTTGTAGTGAGTAAAAGTCTCTTTACGTTTAGTTTTGGTGAGTAAAAGTCTCTTTACGTTTAGTTTAGTGTTACCGACGCTAGGTTTTCAGATGTTGCTATTTACGACCCCTCCCACACCTCTTTTCCCTTGGGAGGATGTGACGACCACCCTTACGTTTGATCGTGCCGGTGATACCTCTTGTCGCACCTCTGAGGAATTTTTTGACCTTTATCTTGAGGGTATGCTGGGTCGTTAGGGTGAAGACCCGTACGTGTGGCTCCTTTGGTACTAACTTTCTCTGTACCCATGGGGTTACAAGTAGTGTCGTGACAAACATTATCGGTCCTGTACCTTCGTTGGATCTACAGGTAGTCGTCTGCTTACCTATTCTTTCGACACCATGTATATGTGTTACCTCATAATGAGTCGGTAATTTTTCTTACGGAAACTCAGTCAAGATTACTCCACCTACTTTGACCTCTGATAATATGTCGTTCAGTCAGTCTTTCTTTTTGTTATTATGTCATATGATTACGCATACATACCCTAAATCTTTCTACCATTACTACTGGGATATACGCTCTGTCGTTTTCTCTGTGTCTACATTTCTTGTCAGAAAACCTGAGACACTCTCTTCCGCTCCGACCCTACTAGACTCTCTTATCGTGACTTTGTATATATAATAGTATACACTTTGTCTAACGTTCAGGTCCAAACTACGTACCCTGTCCCACGAGTCCCGACCACGCGACCCTACTGGGACTCCCTACCCTACCCCTCCCTCCACCCTCCCCCCCAAGTCCTACCCCTCGTGTACGTGTGGGTACCGTTTTTGGTGACGTTTTTAATTAATTAATTAAATTTTTCATTGTCCATCGGTCCTGTGTATATGAGGGCAAAATGTCTACCCACGAGACTCTAAGTCTCCAGTCACACTACATAGGTACGGGTCATTGGTTTCCCCTTGTCTCTTTCCTGTGGATGAACCGGACGCCCAGGTCGGTCGTAGGACGTGTCACGAGGACCCCTAGTCTCCTCCTCACCAACGAGTATCCCGTAGTCCCTGGGAAGCACCGTGTGGGACCCCGACTTCACCCACCCCTTATAGGAGAGTTACATAGTAAAGAAAAAGAGTAATCCAGTGTTTTGGGGTTTTCTTCGGAGGGCACTCACTAGGTCTTCGTCATTTCTAGGTCCGGACCACCGCCCCGTGGGACCACGCGTCCTGCGACGACGTGCGCCGCGAGTCTCACACCTAGTAAGTCCGGACCACCTCCCAGTTCGACTGCGTCGACGTTCTCTCGTCCGCCGCCCGGCGAGACCTCTGGAAATGTGCCTTCCTCACCCGGCGTCAGTCCGACGTCCGGACCCAGGCGTACACCGCGTAGGCAGCCGCGATGACGGCAGACGAGTCACGGCGGGCGTAGTAGGTCCGGATGACCTCCACGGCGGGGACGTGAAGGGCCCCAAAGTAGTTCCCGATGATGTCCCAGTGTCGGTTGGTCGATGTAGAGCTTGAGCTCTAGAACGACCCGAGTCCCGGAACGTAACACTGCCTCACATAAGGGGAAGGTTATTTCGTCACTTCACCAGAAATGGGTCGGAGAGAGACGAACTATTTGCGGTCCTACAACCCCGGTTCCCACCGTTTACCAATCGTAGAGTGTACGATCGAGACTCCTCAACCGTGCCCAACAGACTCCACGACTCGAAAAGACTCCTTCTCCTAAGACTCGGGATCAGGTCTGACTCGTCAAGTCAAGTCAAGTCAGCGAGTCAGCACAGGCTCATAAACGTTGGGGTACTTAGCGTCGTGCGGTCCGGAGGGACAGGTCGTGGTTGAGGACCTCAAGTGAGTCTGAGTGCAGGTAGCTCAATCACTACGGTAGGTCGGTAGAGCAGGAGACAGTAGAGGAAAAGGAGGACGGGGGTTAGGAAGGGTCGTAGTCTCAGAAAAGGTTACTCAGTTGAGAAGAGTACTCCACCGGTTTCATGACCTCAAAGTCGAAATCGTAGTAAGGAAGATTTCTTGTGGGTCCCGACTAGAGGAAATCTTACCTGACAAACCTAGAGGAACGTCAGGTCCCCTGAGATCTAACACTAACTAATCGTTACAGACTGTATCCGTCCCTTCAACCCTCATGTCTAGACAGTACAGCGGTTGAGTCTCTCGTGGTGAGTACAAACCAGTTACCTTTACCACGGAGAGGGTTTCCGACCCATATTACCTTCGGACCCCTTCCCTACCCCACCAGGGTGTGTCGTCGTGTAAACGGTCCTTAAGTAAGTGGGGTCAGATAAACGAGGCCCGGACTAGAGGGTAGGAGTACTGACTCCCCTCGGGTGGATGGGGTTCCAGAACTAGGACCAAGGATAACAAAGTATTTGACACGGGGGGTGGGTTGGGGGACATTTACCTCCTACTCTTTTCTACCTTCTCCGTCTGGTGGAGTCTAGTCATCCACCGTCCAAATCATTCATTCCCTTGTGAATGTTCCGAGCAGAACCCGTCGACGTCTGATCTAGAGACAAGACGTGAACGCACGGTCGTAAAACTTTCAAATATATCTCCGGAATTACCCCAAGTCGGTGTATATGGTAGGTCTATAAGAGTTGTTGTGTACTGAGAGTTCCGACGTAGGAACTTTTACGGAGAGTGACACCCTTACCACCCATCTAGTATGTAAAGTTCCTGTTCTCTCCGTCACAAGTCAAGTCAAGTCAGTGAGTCAACACAGACTGAGAACCGCTGGGGTACCTGCGTACAGTCCCAAGGGACAGGTAGTGGTTGAGGACCTCGAACGAGTTTGCGTACAGGTAACTCAGTCACTACGGTAGGTTGGTAGAGTAGGAGACAGCAGGGGAAGAGGAGGACGGAAGTTAGAAAGGGTCGTAATCCCAGAAAAGGTTACTCAGTCAAAAAACGTAGTCCACCGGTTTCATGACCTTAAAGTCGAAGTCATAGTCAGGAAGGTTACTTATAAGTCCTGCCTAAAGGACCTCCTAATAACTGACCAAATTAGAGGAACGTCAGGTTCCCTGAGAGTTCTCAGAAGAGGTTGTGGTGTCAAGTTTTCGTAGTTAAGAAGTCGTGAGTCGAAAGAAATATCAGGTTGAGAGTGTAGGTATGTACTGGTGACCTTTTTGGTATCGAAACTGATCTGCCTGGAAACAACCGGTTCATTGTAGAGACGAAAAATGACACGATAGACCTAACCAGTGTCGAAAAGAAGGTTCCTCTCCCTCCCCCACTGTCCGTAGGTTGACGGGTTCAGAGAGAGCACACAGTCGCCGTCGTACAGAAAAGTTGCTGGGGAAGGTTATTGAACGACGAGTGAAATCCCCGACATTGAAGTGTGAACCGGAGGCTCAATCTTAGACTTGGGGTTTCACTTTTACCAATCTCACGTACCGGGGACAGGAGTAAGGATGGAGTTTGAGACAGGGAGTGAGTAACTGGGACTTACCTCCGAATCTGAGTAAGAGAAGGTCTGGAATGACTACACCCTCCAAGGTATCCGAACCCCAACCCCTACCCCTTTCTTCCGTAAGGTGAAGATCGACTTGGAAGACCACTCACAGTCGGAGATCCACTAGTGTCTGGGTCTCGACTCTTCCGTCTTCGACCCAGAAGGAGTGGGAGAGGGGTCAAAGACGTTCTTGACCAGGAGACTGTCAGGGAAGAACACTGTTCCACGGTGGACCCCAATCTGACCCCGGATTCACTACTATTTCCCGACTAATTCTCCAGTTCGGATCCGACAGGAAGACGGGTAGGTCCGTGACGACAAAGTGCCAAGAGACGTCTCTCTCCACCAGACTCCAGAACGTAATAAGGGGTAGGTTCGACGTTCGGGTCTTCGGGATGGACTGGCCCGAGGTAGAGGAGAAAGGACCGTTCACCCAGAAAGGGTCTCCGGAGGACGAGGTCGAGAGACAGAACGTGACCCCGAACTCGACACAGAGAGGATAAAAAACAGGGAGACACAGGACCGGGACACAGAGCGAGTCCAAGACCAGAAAGAGAGAACGAGACTTCCTAAAGACAGGGGAGAGGGGAGTAAAGGAAGAGAACACAAGTCACTGAGTCTCAATTCTCGTTCCTGAAACCTTGGTTTGACTCGATTCAGTGTGGTTGCACCGAAGGGGTGAGTGACGACGCACCGGTACCTATACAGTAAAAAGGATAGACTCGGGGTCAAGGGACTCGACACTTCACCCCGATTATTAGGAGTAACAAGTCACACTGACAGTTCGTCGTATTTTTAAGTCGGAATCGTTTTCTTGCTCCTTTCTTCCAATGTATATGTGTGGAATTTTTGGCCGTCAGTCTCACCCTCCCCTGAGTACAAATCAGGTTAATTCTTGTGGTTTCCGAGGGATGGTAGTTTTAGTTGACGTTTGCGAACCCCGAAGGGACCATCGCGTCACCATTTCTTCGTTGAACGGTCACGTCTTCTGTACCCAAGGTAGACACCAGACCCTTCTAGGGTGTGCGGTACCTCGTTGATCCGGGCGCGTGGTGTGGATGACACTACCACGGGATCTCGGGTCCTCGACGTTGATGTCTCGGGACTGCAGTGTCGATGACTTCGGGCTCACGGGACCTCGGGCACGAGACGTTGCTCTCTTCGGCGGCGTTGATTTCTCTTTGGGTGCGTCGTTGCTTCTGGGTCGCGTCGACATTTATTTATGTACTGTAATGTTGCAAAAAATTTTTCTTCCTATTTTCCAATATATGTACTTTGATGATGGTTATTAATGTAATCCTCACGCTCCCACGCACGACTCAGTGAAGTCAGCACAGACCGAGAAACGTCGGGATACCTGACATCGGGAGGTCCGAGGGGACGAGTACCCTAAGACCTCCGTTCTTATGACCTCACCCAACGGTACGGGAAGAGGTCCCCTAGAAGGACTGGTCCCTAGTTTGGGTGCAGAGAATACAGAAGACACTCTTCTCAACTTAACGACTAGGCGAATATATTATGGTCCCTGGAGACACTCCGGGGATCCTGGTCGTTTGGACAAAAGGAAGGGGAAGTCCGAGCCCCGACCCTCATATAAGTTCCCCGACTAGGGTAACTGTGAGTGACTGAGGAGGAATAAAGAAAGACGGGGAGGGTCTTCGCTAGATGACTCTTGGAGATCCTCCTTTGAGACCATCTCCACCGTCTCTTACCACCCCTATCCCATCCTCTTACCCCTCTCTGGGGTCTTACGACCGGGAAGACACCCAGAGGGCGTCGCCAGGACTCCCGACGGACACAAACCAAAGGACACGACACGGGGAATGGGGCCGGGCTCCTCTACATGGGAGTAGTACTAGTTCGGTCGTGTGGACGTTTTCGAGAGGAACCTACTACAATCGGGATACGAGGAGGCGGGGACTCCTCCGGGGAGGGACGGGTGACCGAACTCAGACTCGTCCAGGACCACCGTAAGTTTTGGGGTTGTGGGAGGAACGAAGATCCGAGTGGTGTAGGTGGTTGTGGGGTCAGGGACCGGAGGAGGGATTAGTCACCATTCCAGAGGCGTGGAGTCAAAGGAGTAGACACTTCACCCCACTTGCAGTAGTCGCAGTCGCCACTGATCCCCGATCCGATACCGTCGTCCGATTACCCCCGCAATGTGACTACACCCAGAGGGTCCCCAGACCGATCGTGGAGACAGAAGTCTGCCTACGAAGGACACGGAAGAGACAGGGCACGTAACATGAGGCGATAACGGGGGAAGAGGTCATTAGAACAAGGAAGGTGAGCGGGTGAGTAATTGGAGTGTGACTGTGAGGGAAAGTCGGAAGTAGGAGGAGAAGAGAAGTTGACGAGAGGGGGCTCGGGGTGTGACCGAAAGAGGTGTGAGGGAGAAGTGTGGTGTCACGTCAAGAGTCACTGGGGGCCCCGACACTGGGACTCCCCTGGTCCCGGAGTGACATCGGTTCACCCAGAAGTCTCCGGTTCTTGTCTGTCTCCACCCCGGGACGAACACGCCACAGACTGACTGGGGGGCAGAGGAGTGACACTGGAGCTCCAGGAGTCCCTTTCTTCTTCTTCTATCTTTTGACGAACTCCGGTGAACTCGGACTCTACACCCAGGACCGACCAGGACTCCAGAATCCCCAAAAGACCGGACACACCAAGAACGAAAGGGTCCCTGGATTATTGGTCTTCTGAATGTCTATCCATTCAAATCGGTGTCCTTCCCTCAAATGAAACAAGGGGGTTGAGACTATAGGAGTAGTCTGTACTAGTAACAATTAAAAACATCTATAGAAGGATTAAAGATGGTGGAAAATTTTACTATGGAAATGTTCTATATACATATATTTAGATACGAAAATAAATCAAGTAAAACTAAACTACTTGAACGATTAGGACGATTTAGAACATGTGCGAAGATATAGTCATGTATCTCCCGTGTGAGTAACGAAGATTGACAATAAACCATATGGTAACAAATTTGCTTAACTTTAGTCCTGACGGGACCACCAGGTGATCGATTCTGAGACGTGAGGGTTGCGTTGCCCGGGTCAAGGTGGGGACCAGCCTCTGGGTCTTGGGTGTACGGTGTCAATCTTCTAGGGTTTACGACGTTACTTCTAGTTTCTAGGATTCCCGCTGTCGATGGTGGGCCGTGTCGGTTTGCTTGTTTGTTTATATTGGTACTTTAATTTACTTAACTTAAAATAGTATGAGTCACTTCATTCAGTCTTTCTCTTTCTGTTTATGGTATACTATGAGTATACATCCTAGATTTTATACTGTGTCTACTTGAATAGATACCTTGTCTTTGTGTGAGTGTATCTATTGTTTGAACACCAACGGTTTCTCCTCCTTCTCTGCCTGACCCTCAAACCCTAATCGTCTGTGTTTGATAATACATATTGTACCTATTTGTTGTTCCAGGATGACACATCACGTCCCTTGATATAGTATATACGATACTATTAGGTATTACCTTTTCTGATACTTTTTCTTACACATATATAATATATATTGACTTGGTGAAACGACATATCGTCTGTAATTGTGTCGTAATATTCAGTTAATGAAGTTATTTTATTTAATTTTTTTATTTACTTGGCTTTGGGAGAATTGCTTATGGTCCGTCCGAAATTACTCGTCGCAATATATGGAAACGTAGTCACCCAGTCATAAACTCCACAAGAAGAAACATTGGTCTTGACACAAGCAAATCCATCCTTTCTTTCCTGTCCAAGAATTCAAAAGGAATCTTCTCCGAGTCGACAACCCTCAGTAAGACCACGGACTCAGTATCCTCGGGAATACTGTAGTGCGAGAGAGGAAGGAGGGGAGGTAGAGAAGGCCGGTCTCGTGACCGACCTGTCGTCTGGACTTTCGCTACCCTTGTAGGTCGGGGATTGGTACCCATTAAAGCATCTCAATTCTGGATTCCGCCAAACTGATAGGTTGGGCTTGTTACCCGTAAATTACAGAATACTCCATCTAGATGGGTCCGAAGGACCTCGACCCATGTAGAGGGTATCAATGGAGTCCTACTCTGGGGAAGAGTACAGACTCTAGGATCCTTTCAGGTCCTTCGGAGCACACACCGACTGAACCGTGGATCACCACCCCTCTCGTAGGAATGGAAGTACAAAAAGAGAGATTGGAGACTATTCCTGTCGTTTGGAAGGTTGAATATTGGTGTCCAATACTACTTCAGAGCAGCTATCTTGTCTAGAACTTCCTCGTTTCCTCTCCTCTCGTTCCCTAAGGTGAAGGTTGTGGGATGTGTGGTCACGGTGACGGGAGGGTGGGGAGGGACCCATCTCCCTAGACCCTATAACACAACCCCTGTCGGAACTGAATAACATAGAGACCGGGAACACCGGGTCACCTCACTGAGTTTCCAGACACTGGTACATCGAATAAAAGGTTTCTGTCTACGAAGTCCCTCACTTTCCCGGTAAATGGTTGTAGTGTGGTCCTGCTGTCCGTATCTGGATCCTATACGATCCGTTTGACCCTGCTTACCGGTGGTGTGTGTCTCATCCTTTACCTCTCCCCAACTGAGGAGGAACCGACAGAAAAGGGGGATAAAGAAGGAATCCAACTCTCAGATCGGTTCCGCACGCGACTCCTCCTCCCGTCTCTCCCACTTAGGTCCGGAGTGTCCCAACTCGCAGAGTCTCACCCCTAACACAAACCCGTTACGTTTCCCGTTTCATGTCCTTCTGACCCCCCACACACACGTGTATACGCGTACGTAGAAACATCACTCCATACACAACTGACCACAATTCCCGGATTTCACACACTCCACGTCCTTAGAAAATTGCAAAACCACTCCGTCTCCCTCCGTCGTCCGTCCAAATTGGACTTCAGTCTCCACTCTGCCGTCCCTCTCGGTTTTACGGTGAGAAGGGTGTCTGCTCTCCACCGACTTCCGTTCTCAGGACCAAGAGTCCATCCACCAGTCCAGGTCCGCTGTATAGACAGAGAAAGTGAAGAGCTAGTCCCACAAGGACGACATCTGCCAGTTGGTCCAGGCACGTCTTGACCCGTTCCAACGTTCACACCCACGTGGAGGTAAAATATCTGCCCCTGGGACTCTGGGGCGCCTGTTCTACTCCAAGGGTACAGGTAATTGGCCTTCACCGTCTTCGTCCTGTGAATCAGCTATAGCTCCACGTCGACGACGAGTGTTGTCTCGAGGGATTGCCGTCCCTTTGCCCGGGGAAAGACGGTGTTGAATCCCGGTTTTACATACGCAAAGAGTTCACAGGGGACAAAAGAGAAAATTCCGGGGTTTCATTCTTAGCACTATTTACTTCTTGTGTTCCGCCAACAACGGTAAGTCCGGACCACCGCCCCGTGAGACCACGCGTCCTGCGACGACGTACGCCGAGAGTTTCGCACCTAGTAAGTTACGACCACCTTTGTCTTCGACCACGTCGACTACCTCTCGTCCGCTGCCCACCGGGATCTGCGGAAGCGTTCCGTTCTTACCCGTCACCAGTTCGATGTTAGGACCCAGGCGTACACCACGTAGGCGGAGGCAATAAATGCAAACGAGGTACGGCAGGCGTAGTAGGTCCAGATAACCGCGACCGTATCAACAGTGTGGGCACCTAAATAAGTCCCGGTAATGTTGGAGTTTCTTTTGGTTGACTTAGAAGTTGAACTTTAGAGAAACCCAAGTGTTCGAACATCTCATGTTGTTACGTATGGTGAAGGTTATTTCCTTACTGGTCCAGACGATATAGACACAGGGGTCGAGAAAACAGTCTGTATGGAGTTCTTCCAGTAATCCCATTCCTACCGTTTATGAACCGTAGAGTATTTAGTCGAGATTCCTTCACTGTCGCCAACGGACCCCAAGCCACACCTCCTATAACTCTCAGACCACGACCTACTCACCCCAGACACCAACTAATCGTTACAGACGACGGTACCGATCCTTTCAACTCCAGCGTCCCGACGGTTCAGCCGGTCAAGGTCCCTCCGAGGAAGTCACACACCAGACACATTTGCCACGCAGTTACATTAGCACGTTGTACCTCCGGACACAGTAGAAAACGAGAAAAGGGGTTTCAGAAAATTTTTGATGATAAATTTTTACCACCATTTATGTATGTATTATTTCAAAGGGTAAAATTGGTAAAAACTCATTTCTCGAGTCATTGTAATTCGTATAGGTGTAACAACATGTCGATAGTGTTGACAGAGGTCTTGAAATAGACGTTTTAACTTTGACATGGGTGTTGGAGGCCGTTGGTGACAATATGAAAAAACAGAGATACTTAATCTAATGACATTTACGGAACATACTCACCTTAGTATGTTATAAACAGGAAAACACTAATAAAGTGAATCGTATTCCAGAATTTCCGAGTCAACAAATCTCATAAAAATATAATTACGATGGGAGAACGGAAAGAGTCCCTGACAAAGACAACTAAATGAAAAAAGGAAACTTATCCGGTATTAAAAGGGAAAGAGCCATACGGAACATCAAACAAAAAAAAAAAAAACGACAACAACAAGAACAACTTCTAACCTGTTAACTCCTCGAAGGGGCTACCGGAACACCGATGGTGAGGTACGTGGGTTTCGTCCCTCGGACCCGAGTCAGGGACCAATCCTTTGATCTAGGGTCTACGGTGTCGATTCTCAAACGTACTGTGTCAATTCGGGGTCACGTGGGTTATTTATGTACTTTACTTACAATTTTTTTTCCGACCTGTAAATTAGAGTGTTACACCAACAAGATCTCCAGTCTAAAAGTGAGAAGGGGACTAAAACGACAAAAACAACCAAACAACATCCCTCAAAGACACTACTCCTAGTTTCCCTTTCACTTCAGCGAGTCAGCACAGGCTGAGAAACGCTGGGGCACCTGACATCGGGTGGTCCGAGGGGGTAGGTACCCTAAGAGGTCCGTTCTCATGACCTCACCCAACGGTAAAGACACATTTGAATTCCAGTAGAAACCCAAAAAGACCCGGACGTGTAAAGGGACCCGTATGTACCGTTGAAAATTTTAAGAGGAAATATACACCAACGAAAATTCACAGGATCAGGAACTAACAGACCGAAGGTTTTTCCCTTTTTTTCTTTCCTCCTCCTCCTTCTTTTCCAAGGGAAATTTAGGGGACCTTCAGTGAAGTCCACCTCCCAATGCCGCAACGTTGTTAACAGACACCCTGAACTTTGGCACCGGGGACGGAGACAAAGACATGGAGACACTATTGTTCGTCGGTAGTCGTTAGACTCGTGTCTAGGGGTCTGAGAAATAACGAGTGCAACCTAAGACGTTCTAAGCATGTGTAAAGACATCTTGAGTAAATGCCGACGGACGGTATCAGAACCCCCAGTCCCCCAGGCCCTACCTACCGGACATGGTACTCTTTTCGACTTTAATTGGTTTTAATCGGTGTTAAATGACAGATTCAAAGACCTTAATACGGAAGTTGATCTGGGATTTCTGAGATGATCATTTGACTTGATTATTTAAGTCATTTCAACGTCCTATGTTTTTAGTTACATGTTTTCAGTCAACGTAAAGATATATGATTTTTATTGGATAGACTTTTTCTTTAATTCAGAGTAAATGTTGACATAGTTTCTGTTATTTTATGGATCCTTATGTAAATTGGTTCCTCCATTTTCTAGATATATAACTTTTGATTGCCTTACCTTCTTCTATATTTATTTACCTTTCTATAGGGTACAAGTCCCGAGTCTTCTCAACTATGACAATTTTATAGGAATGGTGTGTTTCGCTAGGTGTCTGAGTCTCGTCAGGGGTAGTATTAATGTTGCCGTAAAAAGTGTATTTATCTTTTTTTCTAGGATGTTAAACGTATATTGGTATTTTCTAGAACTCGGTCAGTTTCATGACAACTCTTTTCTCTTGTTTAGACCTCCGTAGTGTAAAGGACTAATGTTTAATATAATATTTTGGTATTATTAGTCTCGTCTTACCATAACCTCTTTTTTTTGGTCTGTGTATCTGGTTACCCTGTCCTAACTCTCAGGTTATTACTTGTGTATGTATATACATGCCATTTCATTATAAACTGTTCCCACAGTTCTTTTATGATAACTATTTCTTAACAGAAAAAGTCATTTACCACCCTTTTGACCTATAGGTGTACGTTTTCTTACTGTATCTTGGTGCGAAAATGTAGTGTACGTTGGTTGAGTTTCACCTAGTTTCTGAATTCACATTCTGGATTTTGGTGTTTTGGAGATCTTCTTTTCTCCCCTTTTTGACGAACTGTAACCAGAACCGTTAATAAAAAAAATATACACTGTAGTTTTCGTGTCCGTTATTTTCGTTTTTATTTGGGTTCACTCTGTGTCGTTTAATTTTTCGAAGACGTGTCGTTTCCTTTGTTAGTCATTATACTTTTTGTGGAATGCCTTGTTCTCTTTTATAAACATTTTGTACACAGACTATTCCCCAATTATCGATTATATATATATATATGTTCCTTGAGTTTATTGGGTTATCACTTCTTTTCGTTTTTTGTTTGTTGTTGTTTTCATTTGGACTAAATTTTTGCCGGTCACTGGACTAATCTGCAAAAGGTTTCTTCTGGATGTTTACCGATTGTCTACTTTTTTATGAGTTGTGGTGATTATTACCTGTACGTTTAGTTTCGGTACACTTTGTATTGGAGTATGAACAATCTTACCGATAATAGTTTTTGTATTTACCATACACAACTGCTCCCACACCTCTACGACCTTAGGAACATGTAACGATCACCCTGAATCTTCATTTTTAGGTGTTGTTTTGCAATCACCTAGTTTGGGTTTTTACATGTTTTCTTTAATACGTGGTCCTGGTTCACCTTTAAATATAGTCCACTCGTTTCGAAGAAGTGAAAATAAAAAATAAAAACCTCTCACTTCCTCCGAAAAATTTGTTAATTAATTAGTCCGACGTAATCCAGAGTCGACACCGTGCACCCCAGAAAGTCACGTCGTGCAACACAAGAAATAACACCACGTTCCCGCAGAGAGGTCAACACCGGACAACCGAAAAGAGACATCAACACTACACCCGAGGTCTCACGTGCCCGAGTCATCAACACCAAGTCCGAATCACCGACGCCACACCGTCCGAATCTACAAGGGATCGTACATCCTAGAACTAAGAGACTGGTCCCTAGCTTAGACACAGGGGGCGTGACCTTCCGTCTAATAATTGGTAACCTAGTGGTCCCTTCAGGGTTCCGATGAAACTTGTAAGTTTTTAATTAACTAGGTGGTATAGTTACCCGGTCTCTTTAGTATACTGATAAATTATATCTGTCTTTTTGGTAAACCGTTTTAGGTTACGGATAAGTACTATTTTTCCTTTAAGAATCACTCAATCCTTATGTCCCTTGATGGAATTGAACTATTTTTCTTTAATATAGATTGTAGTATGAAAATGACAAAGAACCATACCACTCACTAAAAAGATGACATACTACCTGTAAAACCTATAATCCTCCGAGAACTACGATAAATTTAGAAGACAAGATCTTCCGTCGTAGGACAAATCCAAATCGTACATCTACAACCGGATGAAAACACCTGGGATAAAGGTTACTCTTGTAAGAAAAGACCCAAGGAAGTTACGTCAAGACCAGACGAAATAAGAAAACCAAGGTGACCTAGGGAAGACCACGGGGGACGTTCCAACTTCCGTAAAAAGATCCAAAGAAGAACAGTAATCTACCTCCCAAATCCTACAACCTGAAGACTTCATCTCTCGTTATGAGACCGGACAAGAGACTGGTCGACTACGGTTTGCCCAAAGGATGGGACAGAGACAACCACGACGACCTACTTTCTTCCCGGATGAACCTGACGTGAAACGACAACCCATCTCCCGGTCCTCCGAGGACAAGACCTAGAAGACACCGACCTGTCTGTCGGTCCCCGACGACCGAGACCTAACGGAAGACGGTGAATCAGCTTTCGCTCCTCTAAGATCCGGAAAACCTCGACCCCATGTCCTCCTGCGGTGAGGGAGAAGGGTAGATCAAACACCACCCTCTACGTAACCGGATGACTCCAAGACGACAATGACAACACCCGTCTAGTTCGGACGAAGACAATCGTCTACTCTTTATGTCACCCAATCGGGTACATCCAACACGACAATGAGGACGACTCCTGTCTGATGCAGTAGTGACGATCGTCTATGCCCCACACCACACCCACCTATTCGGACCCAAGTGACAACGACACTCGTCTAATACGGATGACGATGGTCACTCACACCCCGTCCCCTACCCAACCGAATATACCCATGACCTGAGTGAAGACATCCGTTAAGTCAGACGACGACGGTGACCCGTACCTAGAGGGACGACTCAGAGACGACCCGAAGAGAATAAAACTGGTCTCCCTCGTACGAAGAGTGAAACAAAACAAAACGAGAGGGATACGGACAACAACCATGATCCAACGTCTGTATAGACTGTAGGTCAGACTCTACATACCGTCTCTTTTGTTTTGGGTCCCTTAAGTAGCTCCACGTGGAAATTTTTAGAACTCTAAGGATCTATTAGACGGTAGAAAGGTGTAAAGTCTCAGGAAAATACTAACAGACAACTTAATAAAGGTCTCACAAATCAAACATAAGTCTCCTCTCCTTTCCCCCTTTTTACTCAATGTGGTAGAACATCTTTACCTTCGAGAGTGAGGATCCAAAAATCGGTTTATCTCACGTCTTGAACAAATGTGTGTGTGTGTTTCGGTTTATACATATCGTCTAATTAAACATTGGTGAGTTTGACCTTCTTTGAGTTTTAGGAAGTTGACCATTTTTGAAGACTATTGTAAGAATTTTACCTTATGGTGAGTCGTTAATTTTGTTTACTCATGTGTGTTATCCTCTCTCTTCAGAGTCTGTGTGATACGATTTACTTTCCTTCGGTCTGAGTTTTCCGACGTTTTATAAGGAAAATACTACAGGACCTTTTCCCTTTCGTTATCCATGTCTAGTCACCAATGATCTCAGACCACCTCTCATCACCCGTTCATGTTTCCCCATGTCTTCTTAGAATGAAATACATAGATCTTCGAGTCAATAACCCATGTATATATAAGATAGTTCCTTAACAACACTGACAACTTTCTATATTATGACTACAATATAAAAAATGTTTCAAGAGGATAATTCCTGTATATAATTTCGTGAATACCTAACTCACCATACTAAAAATAACAAACGGAAATTTTTAATAAAATTGTTCTTACCTCATCGATTGAGACGTCGGACTACATCTCTCTTACGTATTCCCGTCTCTTTACTGGTGACCTAAACCAGTCGAGTTTACGACCACTACAGGTAGTCACGTCAGAGTCACTTCACTCGACCCGTGTTCGGACTAACCTTACCCAACTTCTCTTTTATCACCCTTGTCTTTACCTTTGTCACTACCGTACAAAACGACAATCCTCTTTGTCTCTTGACCTTTCTTTAATTCTACCGTACAAATTTTCTACCTTCTCCATCTGTAACTATGAAACCTGTTATCCCAATACTTACATCCTAGTTTGTGGAGCTCTACCGTCGTCCTATCACCTCCCCAATCGGAAACTACCCTAGTTTCTGAGAAGTAAATAAAGTTGACCTCCCTTCCGTCGTACACACCAGGTATACCTCGACCCGACCTCTTATTCCACCATTCTTCTACCCCCAGGTCAGACGAGGGTAAAGTAGTCAATTCATACGACGACGACGACGATTCAACGAAGTCAGTACAGGCTGAGACACGCCGGGGTATCTACCGTCGGGTGGTCCGAGGGGTTAGGGACCCTAAGAGGTCCGTTCTTGTGACCCCACCCAACGGTAAAGGAAGAGGTTACGTACTTTCACTTTTCACTTTCACTTCAGTGAGTCAGCACAGACTGAGAATCGCTGGGGTACCTGACGTCGGGTGGTCCGAGGAGGTAGGTACCCTAAAAGGTCCGTTCTCATGACCTCACCCCACGGTAACGGAAGATACAGTCAATTCATACACCATTGTATATAGTAGTAAAACCTCAAGTTCCCCTCTTCATCTTAACCCGTAAGTCTCTCCTCCATGATACTTAATAAGTTAAGTCTTTTTTACTTTACGTTTGTGTGGTCTCTTTAAATAACCCTTTAGACAGGTCACCTCCGGACGTCAGTACTCATACTTGACCCTGGTGCGCAGTACCAACTCACGCTCGACGCACAGTAAGATGAGAAGACGTCCGTGTTTCGTCCATCTACTAATTCAAGTGAGGTGTGTGGAAACGTCTCTAATGTTATTAATTTATATCTTAGACTTGACCTATTTCATCTATGTTCCCGAACAGTCCCTACTACCGATATTTTTTTACCATCTCATTTACCTAACCTTCTAGAACAGTGTAGACTTCTTTGTAAGATAATCACTATAAACTTTTCACTTCTTCTCTTATTTTTTTTTCTTACTTTACTTTTTCGTTAAACCTGTTGTCATGTTAATAACCATTACCATTCCAGATCTCGGTGTGATCAGTTACCTTATCGGTGATCGGTACACACCAATAAATTCGAATTTAATTAAATTTATTTTAAAATTTGAGTTAAGAAATTAACGTGGTCCGTGTAAAGTTCAGGAAGTATTGGTGCACACCGACCACCGATGATGTGACTTGTCGTGACTATGTCTTGTAAAGGTAGTAGTGTCTTTAAAAATAACTCATCGTGACCTAATCATCCTGTCCTCACTCTTACCTCTGTTCTGATCCCTACCCCCATTTTAGTCACCCTTGGGACAAACAACATATCGGGAGTCCCTCTCCTCAAGACCATTCTCTTAACACTTCTGCCTCAACTTCACAGTACTTGAGGACAAAAGACGGTCAGGGGTCCCAGTAGTGGCCCAATAGTCGTACGGGTCGGAGTAGCTGTGATTCCGACCGGAGGACAGGAAGTGGACCCCGACGTGATGTGAGGAGGGTCCTCTCAGTCGGAAAGTGTACAACCGGAAAGATGATCCACTAACGGTTTCTGTGGAACAGATTCCGTAGACTCCGGTGGGGGCGGTTGGAGTCCTCCTGTCTCTTTTCGGAGTCACAGGTAAGAGTGCACGTTTCCATGGGTCTCAGAAGTCCTTCTACGTCGAATGGACTCAGAGTCTAAGGGTCACTCTTCTTTCCTTACCCCAACCCTTAACCCTCGACCCTGAAGACTGGGACAATATATATATCCATCTGATCCTGGAGTCAAAGACAAAACTGTTGGTTCATACACCGTATACCTTGACAGTCAGGTCTTGTCCCAAACATCCGTGTTTCCCTCTTGGAGGGACTTCAAGAAAGGGTCCCTCTTCTCCTCCGTCGTATCGAATTCAGGATTTTAAAGGTAATCGTCTCCCCTTTGGTACTCTGTATGAAATACAGGCCAATCTGGAAATGAGACCCTGCCCTCTGTGTCACGGGAGAGAACGGTAGGGAATCCCCAATTACTAGAGTTACACTTTGACGTCCACTCACCGACACTGATGTGTCACCGGGGCCTCCTCCCGTGTCCAGACCGTCAACACCGTGACGGTCACCACAACCTACTGTATCTACCGTAACTCGTGAACCGTCATAGCGGTCACCTACGCGGTGTATGCTTGGTTTCTGACCTCGAACTGGTGGCGGGAGAGAGACACACGTATCCGCTAGTCCCGACGGGAGGCGAAGAAGACGTCGTCGGACAGGTAACAGTCAGAGGTGGTCGAGACTTACTAGGTTCACGAGTCCCGACGTACGTTGTCACAGGCCGCGTGGTCCCACGGTGCGGTGGTCCGGACCTAGAAGAACCGACGAGAAAGAGAAGAAGGTAAAAATCACAAGATCCGTCTCTATTCTCTCTGGTGAGTCTCTTGACGGACGGTGGTTGAACATCCTATAAAGACCTTTCCCGGACCAAGAGAAGTAAAGGGATGAAACCTCTCAAGTCCTGTCATCGTCCTGTGACTAGTTCTCCGGGATCCACGACTCAAGAGGAGACGGTGATTTCTGTGTAGAGGAACGGGAGTCTCAGTGTCGTCGGAGGAGGACTGATGGAGAGTCCACGTACCTAGTTCCGTTTTTGGTAATCATTGATCTTCGTACGTAATCCCCATACTCCCTGAAACAATCAGTATAAGATGGGGTAGTCACGAATAACCCAAAACCTCCAAACCGAAGTATCACGAAAACGGACCATAAGAGACGATTAAGATCAGGATGACTAACTAACGAAAGACGGTGTTGTCACATAAAGTTATACCAACAACCGAAAATTGTGGGAGTAGTACATAAGATGAGGGTCGAAGATGTACAACTCTTGTAAGAAAGATTAAGTCCCAGAAGTGTAAGAGTAGAGGGCCGAACACACAAAGAACTACCGAAAGGAAAAGAGGTAAGTGAGCAGTACAGTGTCAGTTTGGGTCTGGGTCTCAAGAACGACTCTTACCTCACCTCCCTTTTCCTCGGTTACAACTCAACTGAGGACTGATAGAATTTGAGTTTCTATTGACACCGGATTCTCCGTGTTAAGGTGTAGGAGCACTGTGACTGTATTTACAGGACCTATAGCCATGTAATATGTCTCTAAAATGGATGGAGAGAAAAGAAGACGACGAGAAAGAAGGAGTAGTGTCAATAAAGAAGTATCAGGAGTTACTGTTAAACTTAATTTACCGGGAGAAAGACAAAAGTCTTTATTTACCCTTTGCTTACCTTCTCACTTTCGATGACAAAGAGAGATACCGAGACGTGTTTTCGATGGATGACGGAGTGTAGGGGGGAAAAAGGGTTTGGGTATTTCAGAACCCACTCAGGATGGGTGGGAGTTCGGACGAACTTCATAGACTTGTGCAGAGAATGTGTTTTGGCTTGGGGGTACCGAAGAGAGAACTACCAAGGAAGTAAGCAGATGAAGGGTTCCAGACCGTGTTCAGTATACTCCCCCTTTCGGGACTCAATTGTTACCGAAATACTGTACTCCTAATCCTATAGACGTGTATCCGACTCAGAAGGAGTCTTCGTTCTAGGTACCCTTGAACATAATGGACAGGTGAAGGGAAGACAGTCTTTGCATAGTCTCGAGTCTCATCTTTCTATCCCGTAAGTCCATGGTAAGGAGGTCACTCCGGGCAGGTGTAGGAGAGAATTTTGATCAGTGTGTCCTCCCGTTCTGCCTGGTACCGTCATATCGAGGTAAGTCGAGAGAACACAGAGGAGTCTGAGTCGTGAAGGACAGAAGGGACCTAAGTCCAAAATCATTGAGTCACGTGGTAGTGAGTCGAGTCAACTCAAGTCAAGTCAGCGGGTCAGCACAAGTTGAGAAACGCTGGGGTACTCGGCGTCGTGCGGTCCGGAGGGACAGGTAGTGGTTGAGGGTCTCAAGTGAGTCTGAGTGCAGGTAGCTCAGGCACTACGGTAGGTCGGTAGAGTAGGAGACAGCAGGGGAAGAGGAGGACTGGGGTTAGGGAGGGTGGTAGTCTCAGAAAAGGTTACTCAGTTGAGAAGTGTACTCCACCGGTTTCATAACCTCAAAGTCGAAATCGTAGTAAGGAAGGTTTCTTTAGGGTCCCAACTAGAGGAAGTCTTACCTGACCAACCTAGAGGAACG